>JAGFZM010000028.1:701979-811859 GCA_017657215.1 Limnothrissa miodon
TGTGTGTGTGTGTGTGTGTGTGTGTGTGTGTGTGTGTGTGTGTGTGTATGAAAATGGATAAACATCTCTGTCAGTCCCTGTGCTTTTTAGTTGTTTGTAAAATGCTGGGCTGTGTAGTCTGGAGTCAAAACCCAAATTGTTTCTATTGATAATCGCACATTACATTATTGTGTTTTGAGCATCTGTTGCATATTTGCATATATTTTATGACAGAGACCATCACCCAAAAAATAAAATTAAAATGCAAAGTGAAAAACATACTAGAAAGAGGGGGAAATTAGATTCCCCCCCAAAGACATTTTACATCTGCCAGGTGAGCGAAGTTCTCCACAGGCGGGTAAGGATTTGACACTGTTCTGTGCTGTGCCTCAGGTGCTTGGTGTTCTTTGCACATACTGTCAGTGGCCAAGCATCTTAATTGAACTCCCTTCCGCTAATGGCTTAGAGGGGGGTGGTGAACACATTGACTGTTTAGGAAAGAACTGCACGGTGACCATAGAAACTGTAATGGGACCATGGTCCTCTCAGAATTTAGTATCACTGAAAATGTTGTCATATCTTGTGCTAAGCTGTCTGGTTAAACAGAATGAATAGATATTAACCATGTGGGATCTTCATCTTATCCATTAACCTCAGGTTTATTTGACCCTCTCAGTCGTGGGGCATACAAGACACCAGTAAATGCTGTGATAAAAAGGTATGTTAGGAGAATTGGGCTTTTAGATTTGGAAATCCTAGAGACTAATGTAAATTGTTTTATGTGACCCGAGTCAGTTCTGTGCTATCCAAGAATGAACGTCTTGACAAGGACAAAGCTTGTCAGTTCAGTGGAGCCAGAAGGATCTGTTTGTCCAGAAAAGGAGTGAAGCTCGTCGCATGCAGCATGCTTGATGAAAGAGTGAGATTAGCGTGAACCACAAAGCCTGTTATGCTATCCCCTGAAACTAAAGGATGTGCTTCAGAGCCCTGGATCCCCCTTTACGGGCCTCTGTTTGAGGCGTTCCACAGTAGTGATGTACTTAAAGAGCTGGAACGCACGGCTTTCTGTCCAAACATTATATTTGCCTTGAGTTTTCCTATAAGCTGTTTTTGCGTGATTTATGAATGCGGTAACATGGATACTTGGACAGAAAATGTTTTTGCATTCCATGCACAGAGACATATAAATAGTCATACAGCTATATGTCTGTCTGTACATTTCCACTTTTCAGATTTTTCGTTGGTTTGTTTGTTTTTGGCAGTTTCTATCACAACTGAAACTGTCATTTTTTAAAAATATTTTTAATATCTTTTTTTGTTTTATGTTTCATCTCTCTTTTTAAAGCCATTTACCATGAAACAGAAAGAGATACTTTAAAGAATAGTCAGTTCTCCCAGAAAGACTCAGAGAAAGAATAAAGAATAAAGAATAAAACTCTTTGGCATAGGCCCCGTTCATGGTCTGGGATATCGAACATCTTGGCCCGGCGGATCCTGCCTTGCTATGGATGGCAGGGGCGGAGCCTACCCCCCGGACAAGAGGACGAGGACCCAACTGGCAGTGGTGGGGCTGGAGGTGGAAATTTTTGCGACCGGCGCATAGAGCAGCAAGAGTGGTAATGTTAGAACGGCCTATATAGGATGGAAGAACGTTTCATTGGGTGAGCAATCTGTGACGCAATGTCTATGAGTCTTCCTGGTAGAACATACGCTGGTGCTTTCATGTCCCAAAATCCCCCACCCCCCTTTCTGAAACATGCAATGCAAGTAGAGTAAAGAGTTAATCAAGGTCATATCTCATAGTTTTCCTCATCTTTATCATAAAGGAACAAAACATTATTTTATTAGTACCATAAAATATACTTTATATACTTTATGAAATGTACTTTATATACTTTATAAAATACCAAATGAAAAAGACATGACGTCAGTCTGGCTTTGTGAATAAAAGTGTATCGACCTTTTGATTCTTCAAAGCTTAATAAAAATTGGAAGTGGGAAAGTCATAAAAAGACCAATTGATTTTTATACAAAATATGTCTCAGAATTAATATTGAATTGGAAACCAAAAAATTACAAAGGCACTCCGGATGTTTGAGCAGAAG
This sequence comes from Limnothrissa miodon, assembly GCA_017657215.1. Classification (NCBI taxonomy): domain Eukaryota; kingdom Metazoa; phylum Chordata; class Actinopteri; order Clupeiformes; family Clupeidae; genus Limnothrissa; species Limnothrissa miodon. The sequence goes on from JAGFZM010000028.1 coordinate 704,064, forward strand.
GTTGAAATATTGAGAATAGACACCTTTCTCTTAAGTTCTCTTTAAAGTGCCCCCCACCCCACCCTAAACTCTTTATGAAATCCATTATGTGTGAGTCCTGCAGCAGGAGTCTTGGTTAAGTCACAGGACCAGGGCTAGGTCATGAAATGAGCATCTTTATCAAATGTAAACAGAACAGTACTCTATATATGAATGTGACTAAAGTTCATGATATTAAATCTGAGACTGCTTTGCAACACATAAAAAAACATAATAATATAATAATAATAATACAATTTCTTCCGAAAAAGAAAAATTTACTAGGTCATATAAAATATGCCGTACTGCTGGCTAAGCAAAGATGGTAGTAATGACCACTGGATAAAACTGCATGAATGGGAGGATTAGGACATAATGAGGCAATAAAGGGCCCCTATTGACTCCAGTTTCGAAACTGGCCCATCAGGAAGTTGGAGGAGAGATATATTTTGGGCCAGTACTGGCAGCGCTGAGTGAAATGGGAACGTTCCCACCCTGCCCAGTTTATCGGTGGCGCTAATCTGAAAACCCAGGAATCCATATCCAGTTGTTATTATGTAACTCTCTACACATGATTACAGACAAAAAGAAAAAGCTAGGCTGTTCCCGGCTGTCATCAAGATTTATCTCTAGAAACACCCAGCTAACTGATAGCTTGTTTTCTGTGCTTCTGATCTGAATTGAATGATTAACTGCATGGATTCACAAGGATCAAAGAATCAGCTTAGAGACACAAAGGCTCAGTAAATTGCAACTAGGGGTGGGCAATATAGACGATATATACCGTATGCAATATGCATTTGGCCAATGATAGAGATTTTGGGTCATATCGGCATACCGTGATAGCACCTTTTCACTCTTACAACGAAACTGTGTAAGAGCCTATAAATTGAACAGCTACTGCCTGACACAAATGCAGCTTACCAGTTTACTTCTGTGTGAATTTGAGAGTCCAATATAAACACCTCCGAACGATGACTAAACAACTGTTGCACATATTGACTTTATCCTATGGTAACCATTAAGAAACTGTTATGCTGTAAGTTACATACCAAAGTATACCGTGATGTATATCATCTACCGTCTATGGTTCAAAATATATCGCAATATAAATTTTTGCTTATATCGCCCACCCCTAATTGCAACCTTAAATAATTGATAATGCCCCGTACAGGTGCAAGACATAAAAGGCCATTACGGCACAAGTGACTGAGTTAAGGGCAGGGCGATGGTCACAGATTTCACTGTTTGTGTTTTGAGTTTAGTAATCCTGACTACTCCTGATCCTGGTCATTTGTGGTAAATGTTCTCTTTTTATGGCTTTGTGTGGAATATTTTGATGCTTTTGCATGTATGAGTCATTATGGATTACTTCAAGACCAGGAAGAGATGCCAGATAAACTCTTTGTCTCATCCAACATAATGACCAGTTTCTCCCAGCAGTATTTCTCTGGCAGTATTTATACCCTTGTCAATTAGATGCCTTTGCGGTGTATCACTGGTTCTTTACCTTGGCTCTGTTTGTCCTCCCCCCACCTCATCACCTTTTTTACACCATAAAGGAGAATATCTCACTTCAGCAATGAAGTGAGATGAGGAGTACAAACAAGTTTACAAGTCCTGGAAAATCACTTTTATTTTTTTTCCTTCCTTAATTCATCATTGAATGATCTTGATTTTAAAGTCTTCAAAGTAGTTGTCAGTGTGAAACCATGTTTTCAATCTTTTTTTGTTATCAGCCCATGGCAATGAAAAGTGTGATCATGCTTGTTGTACTTAACCTTCATTCATTCATTCATCATTTTATTATCATTATCATCTAATTTTCCAAATATCCTTTAACTATTCAAAGAAGATATCCCTATTAACCAAGGACGTCAGTGGGCTTTGGAATGTGAGACACACGCACATAAATAGCTAGAGGCTGGTCCATATATGGAATTTTTTTTTTTAAGTGTTATCTGGGTAACACCAGGAAATAGCAGTCACCGATTGAGCTATTATTCCGATTATACAGAGCAATTGAGCTCAAAGAACTATTTCTGATGGTCAAAAAACGTGTTCTGATACCCTTCAACATTAATTTGATATTCAGTTATTTTAGAGATCATGTAGCAAAAAAGCTGGACAGTGCAAGATGACTGCTTTATGCAGGAGGTAATTTCAGGAGGTAACCTACACACTGACGGTTGACTTCGGTCATAAACTTCATGCAAAGATTACTAGATAGATGCATCAACCCTTTGGTTCATATGTGCTGCTGCGTGTGGTGACTTGGAGGAAATCAGAGATGTTCATGGTGTTGGCATTCTCATAGCATCTGGATCAAGTGGAATGGATTCTTTAGCCAATTAACAGAAACAGTGCTGGATGGGGTTTATTTTGGATGGAAGGCAAAATGTGGAAGGGGAGTCAAAATCAATTTGAACTGTGAATAGGATTGGTGACAACACTCATGACCACAGAAAAAACTGTGTCTATTCTGGTTTTGGCAAAGTATATTAGCATGTGACACGGCACCATAGACAATTCAGGCTAGAGATAGACCAGCTTTCCACTAGAGCACCAAGAGAACACAACAGAATCAATATTCTGCACAATGAGTTTGTGTACTTATGACTGACATTAAACAATTCTTATGCATTAGACAATAAGAACACCACACCTCTAGTGAACTACATGTGAACTTAATAAGATGTTTATTTTTGGGGTGGAGTGCTATCAGATCTCAAACAATGGCCTTATTATCAAGCACATTTTGTACATTTGGCAACTGGTATTCTGTGCAGTGGTTGATGGTGCACTGGTGGCTATTACTGCATGCTGAAAGAGACACAGTAATGTGTAGATGGGTTGTATGATATTCGCCTAACCTGGATTTCCAAAAAAATTGCAATAACTGCATTAGATTCAGAGTTGAAAGTCATAGTTGGTTACGATTCAAATAGGCAATAAAATACATCTTTTTTCTTGTTTATACTAATGCACTTTATCTGTTTTGTTTCTACAAAAATTGGAATATAGAAAACATTGGTCCTATAGGTCTGTGAATGGAGCAGCATTTTAATAGGTCTGCTGATTTCACCTAATTGGAAAGATGGAAGAAGGGAGATTACAGCATAGCAAACGTCAGGGACCAGACAGAGGAGGACACCAACTGCGTTCCGAACCAAAACTATTGTAGTTTGCGGAAAGGGGAGTGGGAGTGTGTGTGGGTCAGTAGATCAAGAGCAGGGTTCTTCTGCAGGCAGGTGGCTGTGGCGCAGACACAGTGGTCAGGCAGGAAGGAGAGCAGAGTAGGCAGGTGTGCTATCAGGCAGAGGCACAGAGAAACACGCAGGCAGAGTTCAACGTTTTAGAATAGAAGGCAGGGTTGATTACCAGGGCAGGAGAGCACGGGAAGTCGGACGGTCCGGGTTGGTCACAGAAGTCAGAATAGTGAGAAGGCAGAGTAGTCATACCAAACAGACGAGAGGGACTGAAAAGCAGGGGTTTAAATACAGAGGGTAATTTGGCAGGCAAATGAGAACACATGGCAGAGACACTGAGTGCAGAGTGACAGCAGGTGAGGGCAATGATTGAATGAGTGCAAAGGGGCGTGGTTTGGAATTGGTGAGTGCAGTGGAAAGTCACCCTGAAAGCAGAGAGAGAGCTCATGACAGCAAAAACCACTAGCATTTGTTTTAGACCCCGTTTACACATATACGTTTTCTCCTAAAAACGGACACTTTCCCCTTCGTTTGCGCATTTCATTTACACACAAACGGAGATGTCACCTCTGAAAACTATTCTTTCTAAAAACTCCGGCAAAAGTGGAGATTTTGGAAAACTCCGTATTCACGTTTGCGTGTAAACTGCGAAAAACAGATAAAACGTAGTTTTTGGGTCCGACCTGGGCGGACTGCTGTCTGGTGGGAGCACTTTGAAAATGAGGTGGTTGTCCCGGAGGAATGGCGTGAGGCTTCTGATTGGCTTGTATAGCTTTCTCCTTCTTCCTACACTGCAGCCCATAGGCTTAACATAGGTATGACGGCTCTCGACAGCATATTTATGCGGCTTAATGTAAACAGAAACTTTTTTGAAAACGATGGTGTATGCACGCAATTATTTTGGAAAACGGAGGGAAGAAAATATTCGTTTATCAAAATACCCAGGTATGTGTAAACGTCGCCTTAAAATAACAGTTTTAGCTTTGCAAAAATATTGTAGAAAAAAATGGCTGTAAATCCTGGAATAAGATGTTATCACTTTAACCAATGGTTAATTAATGATAAACACCACAGCAAGCTCTTTATAACTGCACCACACATGCAGGGGAGACTGTAAGCAGTTAAGAGTGGTGAATGGAGATATGACAGGCACTTAGGGCGGAATTCTCCGATAAGTGCGTAAGTCTGTTTTTACGCGATTTCATTTACGCGCCTTTGTACTGCGCATATTCTCCACTTTTGGTGCTTGCTCCTCCTACAGCGCTTAACTCGAATTCCAGGCGGATTTAGGAATATGGGCGTTACTAACCCAAAATGAAGGCAGTCTCTGTGCCAAGGTGGCTATCAGGAAAACATGGAATAAGGACTTTCGGATTAAAGCAGTTGTAGTGAACAGAAAGTGCAAACCATGACTTTAAAATGGAATAGGCATATCACATGACAAGATTAAGCATCTGTGCCTATCGGCTAAGCTATCAAAGTCAAAGTAAGACCACAAATCAATTAACACATTGACAAAATATTTCAACCACCGCAAAATGTTTGCGAATACAATTGAACAATACAATTTAATTGAATTCATAAACTGTATGCAATGACGCAATGATAAGAAATAAATAATTTAGCGCTTCTTAACCAGCGAAAAACATTTAAAATGTGCTCCTTCTACCTTAGCATGTTTGTTCCATGGAGGACAGGGAGCAAAAATAAAGATACGATTGTAGTCACACACAAAAAACGATCCCAGTGAAAGTGAGTCATTTCAAAATTGTGTACTTCTCAAACTACTACGAAATCCGCTGTGTGATTTAAAGAGCCCATAGAACGCAATTTTTGACCATCATAAAATGTTCTTTGAGCCTCAATAATTGTGTATGCAAATTTGTACGGCTGAAAAAGACCCAGGAGCATTTCTAGGCTGTCTATTCCATGCTCAGAAATGTATACTCATTAAAAATGTTCGTATTTCCCACCCTTTGGCCAGTTTCCCTCCCCCTGGCGCTGATTGGCTAGTTCATTGTGAGGCCTATTGGCTGGTTTTTTGCTGATACTCTTAACGTTATCGCTAGAAAACAAATTCAACTACGTCTGACCCCAACTGTAGGCTATACAGACTGTATGCAGATTACAGTTTTATCGCTTCCCTTTTAACATTACCGTTTTATTTTATCGCGCTACGTTTGCACCTATGCTACAAGCAAGCAGCAGGTCAACATGCTGCAATGGTAGTAGTAGCCCCAGATGGAGTCTAACGTCAAATTAGAGCTGCTCAATTTGGATTGGATATCTGAGCTAAATAAACAAGCAATAGGATTGTCAGCCTTTATGACAACGTTATGCAGAACCATTTACCATTTACAAGCAAGCAGCAGGTCTGTTTCTCAGCAGTAAATCGGTTAACTATCTGAGCTAAATAAACACACAATAGGATTGTCAGCCTTTTTGACTGTGTCATGCAGAACCATTTACCATTTAATATTATGTAGGCATAGGCTACGTTTTAGTTTCAGCACTAATGTCTGAGGTTATGATATGCATCTTTACCGGGAAATGAACGTAGGCTATTACGTTTGTATATTAAACATGCCAAGTTCACCTAAAACCCCCGTGTTTAAACTTGGTCATGGAAATGCAACACTGGGGCTAAGCACAGGTGTGAAGACCGGGGTGAAGCCTGGGGGCGGCCCAGGGCCGTACTGGAAATTAGTATCTGTTGTTATGGTTAGCTTGCTAGCCTTCCAACACTTTAGTGACCGAGTGTGCAGCATCTTTTTTTTGCTTTGCAATAACCTAAGTAGCATCAAGTAGGCAAACTGTTAAGACCATAGAAATACCAGTATAGTCTATATAAGTCTATAATTCTATGGTTATGGCAACCAAAAAACACTGAATACTAGTGTGGTTACCTACCGGCAGAATCGGTTGTGCTAGGAGAATAGTTGGAATAGATCCTGGTTTCAGGCGTAGTGTTCGTGAAAACCCAGATTGATACAGCCCAAGGTTGGCAAAACAATCTGGTGTGAAATTACCTTAAATTAAGCTACCTAAATTCAACAATAACAAGGTAAATGTGGTTTTGCATTCTTTGGGCTCTTTAAGATTATGCAATGGAACTCCTGGAACAACCCAGATCCCAGAATCGCTTGTGACCTTGATGATCACTGACCGGTTGAGTGGATCATTGCGGTGGCAGCATAGCCGATTTTCTGCAAAGGCCTCACGGTCCAAACTAAGCGCAGAGTAGGGTGTCTGTGAGTCACACTTGCGGGACAAGCCGAAAAATACGTGGCTGTCTGCATGCTCCTCTCGTTGACACTCAAGCAAGGAAGTGTAGGACTGGGGTTTTGGTTTTAATTTTTGAGAACATTGTAGAAATAGGGCTTTACTCTTTGAATTGCTACCTTGCATGAGGCATACATCCTAAAGCGCTTTGAGTGCTCGTAGGAGTAGAAAAGCGCTATATAAATGCAGTCCATTTACCATTTACTCTTGTATTTTAATTGAACAATATTTAGAACAGGAGACAGACGAGGATTATGAAAAACTGGAACAGAGTTGGTGGTTTACAGTAAAGGTGCGTAACAGTAAAAAGACTTAAGTCAGGAGGAGAATACGCGTAAGGAACCTTTTCATTAGATGTGCCCCGATTTCAGCTTTACCACGCCTAGAACGCGCAACTGGGCTTTTGGCGCGCAAGTGACTGATTTGAGCCTATAGCAGAATGCGTGCAGGCTGAAAAGCGTGCAGCTACGCGCTTTTTTTGACCCGGAGAATTCCTCCCTTAGTGGGTGAGTAAGGTGATGTCAGTATTTACAACAGACTTTCTAAAGTTGTTTGCATGCGTACAGGCTTATTTTCAAGAATATTTTCAGTCAAACCTATACACACTTTGACGCAGAATATACACGTCATATTCAGTGACCACTTCTTTTAACAAGAAACATTGTTTGTTTTTTGAAGCTATAAACTGTCAGCACCAAATGAGCTGGACATGCTGCCTTGATCTGCTTATGATATTTATCTTTGTTCAAGCAGTGGGGGGCCTCAGCAGCATCCCACACGAGTATTACTTGCATAAGACAGACACGTCAGTACACACGTGCAAAACCCAGCATGGCTTGTTGTTCCCCAGCAGGCAGGATTAATAGACTTCAAATTATTTGTGCAAAAGAGGCGTTGATGAATCAAATGAAATAATACTGATGCATCACCATGAAGATTGCTGGAAAACAAGAGAATGATACTAATATAAAGGACATTGTGTCCAAGAAGGTGTTCTGGTTGATGTTCTGGTTTAGGTGTCAAAACTCATTTGCGGTACATCATATTTTCAGCGCTCCCTGGATTTTATTTCTCCAGGGTCGAGCAGTCCAATGTGGCAATTTGGACACTCCCTGGCCCTCTTGACTGAGTAGCAGCCTATTGTTTGGGGTCGTTTGTCTCCCAAGGCCATCAAGTTGGTCGGGCCTGTTCTTTATTTGCTTTTGTTATGCTTTGGCATTAGCAAGGAATAAACAGAGATCTGGCCATCAGCCGCTGATACACTTAGATTAAATAAGGATGTCCGGAGTGCGCCCAAATGATCTTGTTGTTTGTTTTGTCCAGGCAAAAGTTCTCTCCCCATGGGGATGAACTTTGAACAATGGGTCAAGAGGAAGTGATGGCAGGTGATTGGACAACTGATACACTGTAAAAAAAGCTACTTTTGGAACTTGCTGGTGGAAACTCTTGTGAACATAACTTGAAAGAGACTAGTTACATTGACTCAAGTTTTCATAATTTTTCTTTCCTAACATTTTTGTCATTATTTTGCATTTACATTTTGAATAAGGAAGGTGAGTCTATGTGAGCCTATTTGGTTTGATTTATCATCTGTTTGTCAGTTTGTTCTGTGTTGCACAATCTTCGAAATATTCCGTGATATATAATTTCAAGCCTACCCACATAAAAACAAAGTCATTTGTGTTTGAACTATTCGGTCAAAAGTCAGTGGGGATTGTAAGGAGTACTAGAGTTGAGACTATTAAACATGATCTTTATATCTGAAGGTTTCCATCAGTACCAGTTCTGCTTGTTTGCTTTTCTATTTGAAGCTTGTGAACCAGCCGTCCTGACGCCCAGACAGCCTGCACAAGGACAACTCGTAGCACTGCTACTTCTTTCAAACTCATGTTTGCAGCCCCACACCCCTACCACACACACACTCACACACACACACACACACATCCAAACTTTTTTGACAGCATTTTTTACCTGATTTCCGTGCTTAAGGGGAACTGATAAAATCAGTAGAGGTGGTGATAATGGAAAAACACAACAGGCAAATAACTCTACAAGGCTGAAGGCTGAGGGATGCATTAGGCAAACAGAGTGAACAAGGAGCCGGGACATCTGCTTTGGGTTCAGCCTGTGCCCTAGAAGCAGGCCTGGCATTGCATGAATTGGTGCATTATGAGAGGGTTGGATGTGACACAGAGAAAACACCCACATTGCTGACATGCAGATACAGTAATGCAGAAACACACGCAGGTACACTCATCCTCTCCTGACCCCCAACTAAGCTGACCTTGGTGAAGCTCATGATCTCACCTGACAATCGGCGGAAAATTCACATTTGATTCAGAGAGCTTAGCGATGTAAACTAATAAATAAAAGGTAAATATACACACTCTTGGTTGCTTGGTTAATCTGCCTCATCGCACATAGCATTTTAGAGATATCAAATGCCTGAAAGTGACTAAATCTTGACTGATTTTCTAGATGGTGGAGGTTTAATGCTGTATCACTGTGTGTGTGTGTGTGTGTGTGTGTGTGCAGGTACATATGTATGTTTAATAGAAAGATTAATAGATTAATAGATACTTTATTTAATTAATTTCATTTCAATCTGGGATGTGTTTTTCCATTCTGTATGTTGTACTTTGTTTATTTTGTGATTCTTCTCCAGTTTCCCTGGCAATCCCAGCTATTCACAACACATTCTTTCACTCGGAAAGTGTTAGTGGGAAATGCAATAAACAGCAGATGGAAATGAGCACACATTGAGATTTGTAATTGAGTTAAACAGGAAGTTCAGCTACTAAGCAATCCAGCTGAGTACCAGGTTGGCTATTCCATTCACCTTCTGAGGAAATGAGCTTTATTGTGCTTGTCATTACTGTACCAGGCTACGCTGAGTAGCCAAGAAAAAAATAAAGTTTGCCCCCCAAAAGGGCTGCAAGCACAAATCAACATGTTTTGGCATGGCATGACCTGACAGACATCGTTGGCATGATTTGTTGTGTGGATGTGATGCTAAATACGCTTTGTGGTGTGTCAGCGGGCAGCAGGCCTGCCAGGATTTGAAACCAAAGTCCGCATTACTAAGCCAAACTCACACTGCTGCCTCTGGCTAATGCGTCACAGCAGACTACCTCCCCTTCATGCCAGTTCACATAGACTGTGTAGGGATTGTGTGGCATGGCAATTTGGCACAACTACTATAGAGGTTAAGGATACTTCAGTGGTGTTAATAATAGTTGTGGTTTTTAGTGGCTCAAAAAGAAAGACATTTGAAAACGCTTGAGGGGAGAGTGTGATCTTTTGAGATCAATGGTCAAGGATTAGCCTGACCAGGAACATCAAAGTCAGTCATGGCCTTCTCTGGAAAGCCATCTGAGTGAAAATAACCTATTTGTAGTTTGTTACATATATGGACATTAGGCACTAAATAGAGGTGTGGGTGTACTGTGACTGTCAAAAATTTATCTTAAAATAATCCACAAAAAAGATTGAGACAATGGCACTGTCTTGTTTTTTTCCTAAAGAAATACCATTCGGCCTGATTTATGCTAAGGTCTTCCCATCATGGCCCAAAGGCACAGTATGGAGAGAATCCATCATAATTTGCATCTATTGATGAAGTGCCATTCAGAGTTTATGAGGCGGCAACAAGTATAAACAACCCCTTTCAGTGAGACAGTCACGCAGCTAAGATTAGAAAAGTATTTTCACAAAACTGCAATTTAGAGAAATATCCAACACACTTTACTCAACAGCCATACAGCAACGCAGTGAGAGACAATAATAACAGAGTTTCATGTGCTGGAAATTGGATGGGCATGCAATCATCTATGGACCGTTAAATGGCTCAAGCAGAGGAATGTCAGCATTTCTGGTAAAAGTTTGGTTGAACTGGCCTCTGACCAAGGACCCCAAGGCAGACTGTGTCTCTGAGAGGGGGATAGCGCTGGAGCAGCTGAAGCCAATCGATTAGAAACTAGAACGCCACTCTCTCTGTCTTCAGGCTTGTACCTGGAAGCAAAGAGATGACTGACAGTTGTTCCTGGGACTACACCCTTAAGATATGAGCAATTAAGTCCACAAAAAGATCGGAACTGTATTAGAAACTATGACACATCAGCTAGACTGAAAACTATTGCACTACACTGCTGAACATGCCTCATCCCCTTCACAATAAAAATAAAAATAAAATGTCTCCTTAAACGTTGCCTACCACTTCTTTTTTTTTTCAGATTGAAAAATCTCTACCCTTCAAAAGATCCTAAAAACCCATCCCACTAAAGACTTTACACTCTTACTTGGAATTGCAATTTACTGTAATTATCTGCAGGCAGATAGACAGCAAAGTGGTCTGCTTGATGTGGCCTGGGGATTGAAGAAGCACTCAAGGGAAACCGGCCGCACAGAAGAAGTACTCTATCTCAGACGGACACCAGGAGGAGGATTTAGAGAGCACACTGTTTCATAACATAGGCAAGCTGTCAGTGCAGACTGGCGAGACCACCGGATGACTGAGTCCAATACACTTTTGTCTCTCAGGAAGTCTTTATTTTGGCAAGTAATTCACTTCTGCAATATACATCTGGGCCAGGCCAGTTAAACATATGTCCTAGTTGATAAAAAAAAAACGTCTGCAAAGTCAATTATCAACATGCTGGATGTTCTAGCATGATGGGCATTTTTACAGTTGTGTAGTCACCTTGGAATTCTTTACTCATATAATCATCATTTAAAGAGAGCTAGAACTTAAAGAAACAGAAATGTATCAGCGGTGAACAAGACATCAAATATGAAAGTCATAAAACAACAAACAGGAGCGGAAAAACAGTACAATTAAAGGCTCTCTCACCCTCATCCTCATCAACAAGCTAGATCTCATCCAAATCCATCATCTGTAAGCAGAGACTGTGTCATGTCAGAATGCAATGTGCCAGTAGAAGAGGAGGTAAAATTAGCTTGTGACATTTCAAGATGTGGTAAACATCTAAAGCATCTTAATGTGATTGCAACAGGAGCAAAAAGGCGAGCCAGAGGAGGAAATGAGTATAATATCATCCTGTGAACACTGCTTGTTTGGTGGGCTTGTTTGTGTTTACATAAACAAAGTAGATAATTAGAAATAGTACATTTTGACACAGACAGGCTTTGACGGGAGATCTTAGGTCAACAGGTCCACTGTTGAGATCTGTAATAGGCCTGCGAGGAAATGGGAGCTAGTAATTATTCAGTAAATAGCGCACAGGCATGGGCTCATTACCTCACCAGTTACTTGACTGCCATGTTTTTTTGTTTTTTTTTTGCCTTATAGCGATTATTTCTGAAAAGCTGACTTGCTATGTGTGCTTTGCTGTTTAGAGGGAAGGGGGCCGAACAACGTCTCTCTGTTTTACTTTTTTTCCCCATGAGGCAGTGCTGCTGTAAATTGTGTCCCAAAGTGCTCACATTCTCTGTGGGATTTTACAGAATGTGTAGCAGCAGGTTCCCCCATGCAATGTTTTTCCAGTCTTCTGTGTGTTTTAGCCATCGCTGCCATCAAACTTTTCTTCCAGTGGGTCAGAAATGGAAATAAAAACACTTGTGTTGATCCTGGCTTAGGGAAGCCTCTAGAAATCATGAATATCCTCTGAATATAATTTAAACTTTTTGAAATGTCTAACTAACAGAACTTCAGATTTCTCACTGAAATGTACAGATCCACTGGTAATAGCTCATTTTGGGCACCCAAATGGTGAACGGTTTTATTTCAGTACCACCAGTTTTAGCCGTGAGCTCCACCTGGTATTTTCAGCTTGCTGCAGATTGGTATCCAACATGCTGTGCTGTGCCAACTCACTGAGACGTTATTGCCCTGCATCATTATGGTGACTGTTTAAGTCTCAATTGTGTCATTGATCAGGGTGTGTGGGATGCGCTTTAGGCATTAGGACAATGTGAGCTGCCATCTGGCTCTGCATGCATGTGTGTGCGTGTGTGTGTGTGTGTGTGTGTGTGTGTGTGTGTGTGTGTTTGCGTTCATACAGAAATACAATTTATTTCTAATGCTTGTATACACCTCTAGCTCTGTGTTTCATTGCATTCTGCATTTTCTGTGCTGTCTGTAACATACATTTGAATAAACTCCACAATGCCAGAATTTCCAGAACAGTTTTCTGTTATAGAATCTCACACATATATGCTAAATGTGCTAAAGGTCAATATGCTAAAGCTTATTACAATTTGAATACTGTCTAATTCATGAAAACTTCATGGTTATTTCTCTGGAATTATATATTAACAAATATATACATATTATTGTTATCGGTTTTTGTTTACTTAGGGGTCTGCTAAAAAGAGTAAATGTTTGACAATTCTACATAATGAAACAGAACAAAACAGAAGCATTATTTTTTCTGACCTATAGCAGGAACACTGTGTAACATGAAGATACGATTTTAAGAATGGAGTGACTTCCCTTTAGATGTAAAGCTGATAATTTATGTAGCTTTTGTTAGCCACATTGTCATTGTGAGACTGTCATAACTTGACACATAGCGCCGGCATTACTTGACAGATTGTTTGTTTGTAATAAGGATACTTGTCATCCGTGAGGCTAAAGGTTACACAAAGCGGAAACACAGCCTGGCAGGGTGTCTGGCAATGGGCCAGGACCACTTCACCACTCTTTCAACTGAGGAAATTGGCTCACAAAAAAGGAAGAAAGAAAAATACTGCTGTCCAGACATGGTGCAAAGGCTTATTTGTGCCAATGGGCCAAGTAAAAGAGGGGGCTAGATTTGTCTGGCATTGGAGCAGTTAATAACAAGACTGATAAGAAAAAAAGTTTGAAATTGTTTAGGGGCCATGCTGCTTCTTTTTAAAGTTTATTTACAAGTTGATATATCATACAACAATATGAGCAGGCAGTAATCACAGCATTATTGAATGTTTCACTCACACATCGTTTTGACCAAGCAAGATGAAATGGAAAGGTATTCAAATAGATCTGAACACCGAACAAATAATACACAGCCTTTAAATGACCTTTTTCTACAATCATAAATTTCCACCATCGCTTCTGTCTGTTTTATTTCAGCATAAATACCATAAATCATCTGTGTCATTAATCAAAAGTTCGTCCCTGCTGCTGCCAGCCAGTGAAGGAGAGCACCTCCATAGCATCAGTGTGGTGTGGGGCCATCCATCACTCATCCCTCACCAGAGAAGAGGTAGCTGGCGGGCCTTTAGAATCTTTCCATTCACTTTTCTGTCAGAATTTAATCTTAGGGCGTAATTCCAGCCCATTTAAAGAGGGGGGTTGTAGTTTCTGTTCCCCATCACTGAATAGACCGACTGAGCTAATGGGTCAAACTTCTGCTGACCTCCCAAATGCTGTCATACATCATATTAGGCTTAATGAAAAGGGATTGAGAAAAAGCAAAGCGGAGGAGGTGGGGACAGTACGGAGATGAAAGCTATGTGTGGTGCTGTTTTATGACAAAATCACACATCACAAAATCCCAAGTCTGAGATCTTCAATCACAACAAAAACACACAACATTAATATTTTCATGAGACAGTCAGAAAATATTAGTCTTTAAGTAAGTTATGAGGCTATGATGGTGCTGGCCTAATTTTAATACATAGTAAATAGGTCAGTTGAGTAGTGTGGTCTCCAGCAGTGGTGTTGACTAAAAGGAAACGTGAGATGGGAAGAGTTGTTTCTCTAAAGGTCAACCTATCTACTCAACTGCCTGTGCCTGACAGAGGAAGATTTGTCAGGTCACTTTGTGAGAAACTTCTCACAACATCATATCTTCCTTTACTTGATGTTCCAATGGGGCTCAAAAGTGACAGCCAGGCTCTCAAGGTATTTTTTACATCCACCTCTAGCTGTATTGCCTTAGTAATTTCATTCAGACATAATTCTTGCTGTGTAGGCAGGCCAGACTAGCGCCACCTAGTGTTCAATTCTAATTTAGCGCCACCATTGATCATTGGATCTGTCAGCTTAAGTTTACACCAGCTCTGAGCTATGTGGACCAAGAGGTAGAGGCAGACAGAGGAAATGCTGAAAGCAATAACAAACTCCATAATCACATGATGGTGATGTCATGACCAAACACCATCACTTGTTCTCCAAGACAGCATTAAGCCCATTCTACATGGGCTGGTTATACAAACCGGATTCCAAAAAAAGTTGGGACACTAAACAAATTGTGAATAAAAACTGAATGCAATGTGGAGATAGCAAATGTCAATATTTTGTGTGTAACAGAACGTAGATGACAGATGTGCCATTTTAAAGGAAAAGTATGTTGATTCAAAATTTCACGGTGTCAAATCCCCAAAAAGTTGGGACAAGTAGCACCAAATTATACATTTTCTCAGTTTATACTTTTGGCACCTCCACATCATTGCATTCAGTTTTTATTCACGATTTGTATAGTGTCCCAACTTTTTTGGAATCCGGTTTGTATTTAAATCTGTGTTATACTGACTCTAGCACTGAGGCACTTTAGAGGCAATTTAGAGCCAACTCATACACAGGGTGGGTTCTGCCTGGGTTTGGATTGCATCAGACATTTCCAAAGATTTTATTCCCATATTACCTTTCTTTTATGTTTCCCTATCTGGAATATTTTTGTGTTGTTTGTACAGCTTATTTTCTATTTCCCTGACATTTACTAATGACTTATTGATTCATCTTCCTCTGCTTTCACTCTCTGCCTCTCACTCTGAACTCTCTCTGTGTGGCTAACAGGTCATTTTCTAACCTCAGACACTAATTGCAAAGCTGGGTCTGTGTCGAAGGAGTACTTCTGTTGAATGTCTTGGGCGAAGAGCCTCAACCAGGTGCTCTTAGCAAAAGGCTTAGCATGTCCTTGTCATTAAATAAAGATTGCAGTTACTGATAAGATTTTATTGCATTATCTGAACATGAGGGTCTGGTAAAATAAGTCTTATGTGAGATTGAATTGCATATGCTTTTTTGCTGATACACACAAACTATAAACCACAGTCCATATGATGTTCAGTTCAGTTGTTCACACTGCTGGTAGTTTTGGTTGCTGTGCAGAGCCACCTAACACTGATAGTTGAACAATGGGCAAACCACCCCAAGATCACATATTTGAAAGCTAAGTACATATTTTGACTGAAACTACAGTATCTGTACTTAGGCCCTTCGGCAGATAAGATTCTACTATGTGGCGTTACAGAGAAAATAACTGAAAAATACATTCCTTTTTGTCTATATCTTAACATTTTGATTTTTCATACTACAGGGGTCTCTTGGCTTGGGCTTGCCACTCCATTTGCAGACCCCAGGACAACAGTGATGGGGGAAGATCAGATATTTTCCCCGCGTGTGGTCAACCAAGATAGACAGCATCCATGGAAGCCACAGGAATTGTGAAAAAGGGGAAAATTGGGCTTCACTCATCACAGCCCTGTTCTGTGCGCTGATACCCATGTGGTCTCTCTCTCTCTGACTTTCTCTCTCTCCAGTCAACTGTAAAATACCTTATTCAACATTCCAATCACAGTGATAGGCTGGACATTGTTCTTCAGGTGGTTTCTTCTAGGTCCTTGCCAACCTTCATCTCATAAACACATTTTGTACAGTTTCAAGGAGAAGAGAGTTTTTATTTATTTGATTAAGTAGGTCTATAAAAAGGAGAAAAAGGTTGATGTAACAAATCAACAGAATGCCTCTAAAGTTCTTCATCACCTTACCAATCCCTAGGTGTTTTCTTTCCCAGAAGCAGCTTCAGAAGCTGGACATATGACAGAACATCCTCCCTCTGAGCTTCCATCCAGTAATCCAAAATTGCACAAGAATTTTGGGATTTCACCAGACATGAACTTCAGTAAACTATCTGACCTGCCATCCCTGAGAGAGTGCACTGTATAAACAAAGCAAAGCAAGACCCAACTTAAAATGGAAATGGCATTAGTTTTTTTCAAGCAGACACATTCGTTTTCTATGCAGACATCTGTTCAGATGTCCTCTAGAAGACCCCAGGGGGTCAGCTTGTCAGCTCTTTGTTCTTACCTTATACACAACAGTGTTTACCTTGATTTCAAGTTGATCTAAAGGTATTGTACAACTTTCAAGTTTTTTTGCACCTTATTTTTTTTTACAGCAATCTCATTTGTGGTTCATAGCCATGGAGTTCACATTGCATATGCAGCTGTCCATTCACATATCATTACCTTACTTGTTAGGGTGCTGTGGACTATAGGGTTTGGATCTCTCCCCCAAGTAGATTTTTAAAAATACTTTTTAAATGAGCATTTTGTGTGGATGCTCACTAAACGATGTTGTTTTTGCCAAATAGGGTATGCCTTATATTTCCAGATAAAATTTCCTGATATAATCTGGAATATAATTAGTTGAAATATTATCCCACTTGATCTCAAGCCAAAGGGAGTACAAGAAGTATCAAATGAAATGAAAAGTTACTGCCATATTGACCTACATTTTCAAGATTTGGGAGTGCACCATTTGGTACAGCTCATAGTGAAGAAGTTCACCAGGTTCCCTATGTTGGACACTAAAAATAAAACAAAAATATAAGCTTGGTACAGTGTTGGAGGATGAGGATGGGACAAAACAAATAGCAAGCTTCTCAAAAGCTAAATTTTATGTCAAGATATGGATTTATGGGACCAGACCACCAAACACAGGAGTGGAAAATGTTCTTTTGAGCCAAACTGAACACTTTGTGGGAGGGAATGCTCCATATGGCCAAAGGGCTTGTGGCCCAACACCACAGAAGACGAAAGACAAAATAAATAAATAAAACAGATCATTCTTTCACAATTCTTCCTCTTAACTACAAATTAAGTCACCCTGAGCTTGACTTATCTGTGGCTCTGAGAGTTCATGTTGCTCTTTTGGTAGTGTGCTGTTCAAGAAGTCAAGTCACAAAACCCAGAGGTTAATAAAGAGCATATCCCTTTGGTCTATGTGGGAGACCTCCACAAAGCCGACTGTGGCGACTGCTGTCTCTTCCCATCGTCCATTCCTTTATTGTCTAGGTACGTTTGTTTGAAAAGCTTTTGGAATGCCGGATGCGGTCATTCCCATTTGCTATTTCTCTGTGCATTTCCAGCTGAAGGTTAGATCCAGTGTTGTTGCTATAGCTGTGCAAACATATTACAGAATGTTTAATGTACACACACAGGCCTTGAAGCAGGCTAGGAGAAATCCATATTCCTTTTGCTCGAGTCCACCAACTGCTGTCTGTAGGAAAAAGTTTCGATACAACATATAACAGCAAACAGCAGACTGACAATTAACACTGAATAGAGCACAGAAACCTACTTTCAGTTTCATTTCATACTAGTTATCAGCTCAATATTTTTTCAACAGACACAAGGTGACTGCAAACAACAGGGCTATTCATTGATTTACATTGCATTGTTAAAGATATTTCAAAAGATGGGCTCACTCTACAAAAAGCATAGATTGTTTAATACCCAAGTTTTGTTAAGTTGAAATGAACCTTTCTCTCTCTCTCTTCTCTCGTTTTTACATACCCCACCCCTCCCCATGCACTATTCCATTTTCCTCTTATGTTGTCAGTCAAACGCTGGCGCTCTCTGATGAGAACATAATACTGTTGAGCTGAAAGAGGACTTTGTTTCCCCCCTTGCTGTGGAGAGAAATGTTTTCCAGTCAAAGAGCTGAAAATGGCTCATGAGCATTCCTCAAAAACACCTGTGTTTCTGATTGCATGGAAAAGGTGGTGTTTATAGAAACAGATGTGCAGGAGGCCAGAGGAACTGGAAGCACACCCCCTCCCCCAAGTGCATATTTAGTCTTTTTCCTCCGGTGGCCCATTACGAAAAGAGTGATGCTGAGCTTGATGTTGTCTAGGGAAATAAAGCATAACCATCGAATTGTGTTGCTTTGATGATCATGTCAGTCACACAGGCCTCAGTAGTGCAGGAAGCAGCTGCTACAGCCACTATGCACAAAGCAGTTCTGGTATGTGCTGATCCCACCTTGAACCCAGACAAACCACACCATAGTGTTTAAAAACAAATTACATTGTTGCATTGTAAATCGACGTCTTTCTAAGTAGCCTAATAACATGACATTACTAACATTTTCCTATCCTAATAGTCGATATTCAGTGATAATTGTTACTGACTTTGAGGATCATGGATTTAGTGCTCGAGCATACTTGACAAAATGTTTTTCTTCTGTTAAAGAATCTTGGCACGTCTGTTGTGAACGCGCTTTCACACGCTGTGGCGCTTTTCGGAGACGCCCAGGGGCTGCGCTTTCAGAGGACTAGCCTGCGAACTTGGTTCTAAATAGCACTTAAGACTGAGGACCGGCGGTGAGATCGTGTTTCCACGTGTTGCATACGGACGGACTGCAAATCTAAACGCATTCCCTTTTGACTGACGTCGAGGAGAATGAGGAATATTTTGAAATCCATTACATTATATTTCGAGGAAAACAGAAATAATTGTCCACACAGTAAACATTTTAATTTTTGCTCTAATTGGATACGAGTCTGCACTATTCTGGATTAATATCGGAAAACATAAATTCTTCTAGTTTATTTCTTAATGTGCTGGGTTGAAATATGAGGAAATTTCAACTGGGATGGCAGAGCAGTTCCTCAAAGGATGGATCTTATGAGGTAATGTACAGTTTTCCAAAAATACATACTATAGCCTACATAGGCTATTCTGCGTATTTATAACACTTCTACAATAATTTTACTTTAACTGAATGTTACAATCGTAGCTTATTTTTTGTGAGTACAACTGAAATGAAGTTGTTCAGTATTCCTTTTACCCAATAAACAAATACGTTTCAACTGAAGTGGCAACTTTTAGTACACTAAATACTGCGAAACAATCTTTCAATGTGTCAAGTCTGTACTGAATAGGCTATGTGAAGCAAGCAGTTGGTTGCTTAGTAAGAACATTTTGTTCTGCATTAAAAAGAAAAGGGACAAATGAGACACTGTGCATGTTCATATCCTAGTTAGGTGATAACAGGTCACCAGGTGTATTGAGCTTGTAACACTGCTTTGACATGTAATGAGGCATGCGCTGATATGAATACTGATCGTTCAAACAAATGTTTCCAAAGAGAGGCCATTTATCTAACTGCTAAGCAACATTCAACTACTGTGCTGTAGATGTTCAGACTTGCCCCACATTCTCATCTTAGGAGAAGTATCCAGGGGGGCTAAATAACATTCTGAGATTGCACACATGATGGTACAGTAAGCTAAATAATAATTACACCACAAACATACCTTAAAGGTATAATCCTGGTTCTATAAATAAACCTTGCATGCATGTTGACTACAAGTCTGATGAATCATGTGTCACAGTGTTTTTTAAATACACTCAGAGCTTCAAACTGCAAACCGCTTTGAATCTTTCTCAACAAGGTCAGGGACAATGCAGCACATTATGTAAATCATTACTTAAATATACTCTTTTGCAGAATAAGTCAGTATTATTTTCAATGTGTGTTTAATGATGTCATACAAATGTATTCAAAACATTCTTAAATGAGGTCAAAAGGTCCAAAATAATATGGCCACCACTGAAGTGGAGGAACTTCCAGTTATTATTTGCCTAATCACCATTGTTACACTGATACACATGAACAAGTTTTCACTAATCAGAAATGTAGTAGTTGGTGCCAATTTTAGTAACCCTTAGTACTTTTTTTTTTATTACCATCACTTATAAAATAATCTAATGTACTTCCACAGACTACTCCTCTTTATTAATTAGTAGGCATTAGACTGTATTGAAATATTAAAGCAATCACCTTTTTTGGTGGCACATTCAAATTCCCTGTCCAATCTAGACATCACAAATTATGATATTACTGATGAATTAGGATATTACTGATCAATTATAGTTTACTGTCAAACAAAACATCTTAACAACAAACCTATTTTACACTGTTCTACACTTCTCTACACTGAGATATTCCTGGTGTTGAGATATTCCTGTGCATCCATTCAACTAGTGTTTCTCTCTCAGTGTGTGTGTGTGAGGATCCCCATGTGCACCTGAGCCAAGTGATGTTGGCCATGCAGCATTACAACGCCTCACCAACGCCCCTCTCCAACCAGACTCAGGGCTCAGCCAATGTGGCAGCAGTGGCACAGAACACCACAGACCCAAGGAGCCCCACCGTGGCGGTCATGTCCATGACTCTTGGCATCCTCTCTAACATCTTAGCCCTGTTCATCTTGGCCAAAGCTTACAATCGCATGCGCCGGCGCTCCAAAGCCACCTTCCTGCTCGTCGCCAGCTCCCTGGTGGCCACAGACTTGGCTGGACACATAATCTCGGGCGCTCTCGTGCTGAGATATTACTGGACCCTGAACTCGGAGGACAACTCTAAGAGCTTCGACTCTGCCTGCCAGTTCCTTGGAGGCTGCATGGTGTTCTTTGGACTGTGCCCGCTCTTCATGGGCTGTGCCATGGCAGCCGAGCGTTGCCTGGGCGTAACCCGGCCCTTGCTCCATGCCTCATGGGTCAGCACTGCTCGCACCAAACTGGCGCTGTCTTTCATCTGGCTCATGGCTTTGTTTGTGGCCCTGCTACCGTCCTTCAATCTGGGGCGCTACACATATCAGCACCCCAAGACATGGTGCTTCATCAGCGTCCTGGAGGGGACGCAGGTCAGCGATGTGGTCTTTGTCTTGATCTTCTCTGGCCTGGGTTTGGCGTCCCTGGCTGTGGCGCTGGTTTGCAACACCATCAGCGGGATCACGCTTGTGCGTGCCAGGCTACGCCGCAAGACAAACTCACGGCGTTCCACCAGGTCACATGATATTGAGATGGTGGTGCAGCTCCTAGGAATTATGATCACCTCCTGTATCTGTTGGGTCCCCCTGCTGGTAAGTAGAGGCAAACAAAAATTTCCAAATGCCATTTAAGTCATCACACTCTTTAAATCATACATTTAATTTCATACTCTACACACTCACATTGTAGTTATTTTAAAAGCATTAAAAAACAAGATGGTGAATCACTGCTATTAAACATTATATATTAAGCACGTTTTCCCAATACTGCTTGTACACATTTAGTGGGAATTGAGACCAGATTGGAGCTAGACCAGAGAGCATTAATCAGTGACACCAACTGTGACAAGTAGGGCTAATGGAAAATAGCTGTGGATGCGAAGTGGATTAGTAACTGCTCCAAAAAAAACCTCTGTATAAAGGCTGAGGGGTCTTTAAACGTCTTTAGTCTCATTATCATAAAAAAAAACATTTAAGGCATGAAAATATGACCACAGAACTTCCCAAATTCCTATAATCAAGTTGTCTGGCAAAGTCAAATATTTTCCATTACAAAGTCCATCTATAACAATTGTGTGTCTTACTATTAAGGGGATACAAAATTCAAAAGATTTGTTTCAGACCGTCCATAGTGTGAAAGACATATCACATATTTCCCTCTAGTAATCTACTCATTTTTAAGTTTATGTATTTATTTTATATTTTCTTCTAGACATTTGACCTGATGTCAGTGATACAATCTTATCGCAACTTAATGGACGCCGACCAAAGCACCTACTTCAAAGGACTTCTCTTAACAGGAGTGAGACTGGCGTCTTGCAACCAGGTCCTGGACCCATGGGTGTACATCTTGCTGCGCCGGGCAGTCCTGCGCAAAATCTACTGTCTCACCACCTGTGGGAAGATCAACCCCCAAGCAAGTATCTTCCGGAACTGGGAGATAAGTTCTCTACAAAGCTCAGAGAAAAAATCTGTCACTAGAATCTGAGAACTGTTCTGGGCTCAGTGTCCATGACAGATCCACCAGTATTTTAAATGTGAATGTAATTACAAAGTTCAAACTCAATTCAGGTCACATGTGCACATGTGAAGGGCCAGTGAAAATAGTCAGAAAGTAAAGAGAATTGGATGTCGAGAAGTGAACTGAGAAGAAACTGATACATGATGCAGAAAGATGTTGTTTTGGTTTGACTATAGGTGTAACATATTTCATAATTTTCAAGTGCAACTATTTTGAACTCCTGGACGTCTTGCCCTCTGAGCTTCTCGAAGAAAAATTTGCTTCAGAAACTCCATCTCAACATAGTTAAGTCAGTACTTGACAGTAATGGTTTTGCTCTTTTTTTGGCTATGCAGGACTGTGGGTGTCTTGACTATGTAAAATAAGAGTCATATGTCAGTAGCCAAAGTAAAAAGTTTTTGTTTTGTTTTTTTGTGGAGAAATGCTTTTGTGTATTGTATTTATTACGTAAAGCACTGTTTTCCCAGTTTATGTGGGAGGACTTAAAACTAAGCTATTCCAATGTAAACAAATTGAATGTCATAATAATAAAATGTATAGTTGTCATTGTTCTTTTATATATTTTTGTTTTGGTTTGAGGCCTTTTCTTTCTAAATGAAGCCTGACTGTATACCACACATTTAATCAGACAATCTAAGCAGATCAAATGACAATCCAGATTTGGAGTATGAATATTCTATACCAAATTTTCACATGCATACGTCGTCGCCTACGTAGGCTTTTGTCACATTATTGTACATTTATTCTTTATTCTAAGATTGTTGAGAAAACTGTCACATTTGAGTCTGATGGTCAACGCAGAACGCTAGGCTACACAAGAATCCATGTTTGAGCAGGAAACCACTTCCATGACCTAAGCTAAACCTTCTAGTGATGGACAAAAGGACCATTACTTACAAGATTGTGTCTTAAGCATTAGCAACTGGAGAAACGTTAGCAATTGTCTTGTAGTGCTGTCTGTCTTGTGAAGTTTTGCCAACACAACAGAAAGGCCTTTAATGTGCATGTTGTAGTCTAACATCAACTACATATTGAGTTTACGCTGTTGGCCAGCTTTGATTTTCCAGTCGACTTGTTAGCGTAATACAATAATACCATTACAAGTTCCCGTTATAAATACTAAAATTGGCCCATCTTAGAAATGTTGATACCTTCGGGTTTTCACCTGGCTCGCTGGTGCTGGCTTACCAACGGGAATCGAAAGATCTTGTGCAATTGGTGGAGCTCTGGTCACATGACAAAGTCATACACTCTCATTGGTGTTTCGAAAAACTCTAGCCTCATTCTGCTGTTCGACAAGGTTCTTCTTCAACCAGTCAGAAGACCGTCGTGGGTGCTGGTAAGTGTGCAATAATAAGGTGGATATTTTCCGGTTAATGGTACATAATATTCTGCCTACTTAGAATCGATCTCTGATGCAAGTAAAATGGTTGGAGAAAAATGTCTTTGCCTCCAGCTGTACGACAATATACACGCATTGTTATTGTAAATGCACTTCCTTTGTTTTAGTGCCCAGCTGTTCACCGAAACCCGTGCAGACATAGCTAGCATTGCCGCTAGCTAAGTTAGCTGTTTAGTGGATGATCTACCAGTTCTTCTGTTGTGTGTAAAAGCCACTTCTACCGTTGATTGGAAGACTGCCCTCGCAACACAACAGACTGATATATCTGATTCCGTTTTGGTCCTGCAATCGGTGATCGAAAGTAGCCATCGTCGTTT
This sequence comes from Limnothrissa miodon, assembly GCA_017657215.1. Lineage (NCBI taxonomy): Eukaryota > Metazoa > Chordata > Actinopteri > Clupeiformes > Clupeidae > Limnothrissa > Limnothrissa miodon. Next base: position 728,099 of record JAGFZM010000028.1, read on the forward strand.
TTTATGTGTTAGATCTAACAAAGTGTTGTCACGACCATTTTAATATACCCTACACGTAGGCTAACGTTAGTAACGAAGCTTGCTAACACGTTAGTTGGCCTTGTTAATGCAGCCTGTCCTCACTGTAACGTTAGTCAGTATGCACATCGCATAACTTACATATTGTTTTTTTTTTTTTTTGAAGTTCTGTGATAGTTCCAAAATAGTTTTTTTCATCTCAAATTGTCTGTTGGTTAGAAGCGGACAAAGAAAAGGTAAAACTAGTTTGATAACGTTGGCGTTAGAGATATTTAGGTTGATGATTATTACAGCCTAATGAACACGGTTTGAAATGGCGGATAGCACTGTTCAGATTTTACTTCTTATTAACCGACATCAAGTTTCTCAAATCTGTCTTCATCCGTCAACACGTGTTTTTCTTGAGAAACCGATTTACCGAAGGTTTTCTAACGATAGCAGTAGTCTAGTTCATTTATTTTCCGTCACTCGCTAGCAACCTGTAGCAAAGAGTATAAGCTCGTTGCCTGTAGCAGGAAACGGCTAATGTTAGCTAGTTGGAGGCAATTCAGGTCCGTGCGCCTCTAGCTACCTTTCAAAACTGAAAGGGCCTCACGTTTTGATTCTGCTGTAAATAAACAAATTTACAATACGGAGGTCGAAACTTTGGGCTCTCTGAGGTTTTGGCCCCCAATTATAAACTGCGACCTCCATTGGACCAACAGATAACAAGTATGTTAGGCTTAATCAAAGTAAATGTTATTGGAGGATCCGATCGGATGCAAAAACACTTCTACACCTCTTTGAAGGGAAAACGGATGGATTCAATGTGATGAGGGGCAATGGAGCAGCAATAATGCCGGCTTATGAATCCTTTAAATCTGAAGCAAACATGAATAAAAGGGCAAATATGGGCGTGACGAAGTCACTAAGTCTTAAATGATTGTTTACCTCCTATGTTTGCTGATTCCACAGAAGTCACTGTACCTTGCTTAAACCCTCTCTGGCGCCATGTTCTTTAAAGCTTTGCAGTAGTCCAAATTCGAGATGAATGATATTTCTTATTTCTCTTAAAAATATATCAGAAATTATATTGACCTGTGGTACTCCTTTGGTTATTTCTATTGGTTATAACTTTCTCCCTGTGGGTGTGAGTCCAGAAAACATTACTTGAGTAGGTTGTCACGCTCTCCCCCCTAATGATTATGGTTTCTATAGGTGCGAATAATGTAAATGTCATGTCCTGGTTGTATTGTTCTATTAGCGTAATGTTCCCACATGGTGTTGCTATTATGAAACCATATCAACCAGGTTTGTTTTATACCTGATTAATAAAGAAGTATTTCACAGTCCTGATAAAGTAGAAATAACTAAGCGATGAGCCCACAGGTGACCCAGGTTTCCAAAAAAAAACTTTCCCTCAATATTCCAGGGAAAATGCTTTTCTGAACCCGTACCTTCCCTGACAACTGCATTATCAGAACAAAATTCGATGCCCTCAGGACTTTGGGGGCTAGTTGAAACTAGTTTCATAGACATGACTTGCCTGTGACCCCGATAAATAACTTAAATAAAAAGCGTATTGTTTTATGCATAAGATGTGGACAATATGGTTTAAATCCGGTACGCTGTGTATGTGTGTACAGTGGAAGTTAAAGAAAATAATTGGCGTTCAGGGATTTCTGACTGCTTTTGTATAATTTGAGATGTAGAGATTTTGTAGTCTATAGTTTGAATATCAGAAAACCCTTTTGATTTAGCGTCTACTTTGTTACGCCTATTTGCCTTAGTAAAAAAATATGTACAGTAAATAGGCTATGATGCCATACAAGACGAGTTCTGGGCCTGAGCCAAAACTGCTAGAAATATGCTGCTGCCACCAAGTAGGTTTACCCAGAACCGAAAGTCTGCCCGACTGTCATTAAAGTTCCTCTGAAGCAAATAGATTTTTGGGTGCAGTGCTATTTTAGATCTGATGTGTGGTGTGATGCCCAGGATATCAATTGTGATTGAGGTAGTGTTTCATAACATGCGTACCATGTCTCTAGTTTTGCCCATTGATTAACGTTTGATGAATGGATGAATCATTCCTGTTGAGCATGGAAATGTTAATGCATTACATAGAGTTGACAGTAGATGGTTGTCCCCCCAGTACAGCTAATTGTGTGGCTCTGTTGGGTTTCTTCACAGGTCTTGAACCAGCCTTACCAAGCTGCAAGAAACATCTGCCAACGTGCATTTATCACTGCCATTCCGTACCTGTGGGTGATCCTTACAGCAAATCATGGTAAATGCCCCTATCATAGAGCTACCAAAAATAAAGTAACGTGTGTTGTGCTGTACAATTAGATAATTTGTTTAGACCTTCATGTACAAAATTCGGCAGTATGACAATGTTTTAGACTTGGTGTATTTGTTTGAATGTGACTCCACAATGTGGTTTCACAAACATACCTTGACAAAGTTATTAATGTCGAAAAAAAGGTTATTAATGTGAAAAACAATGCAACATGCTGGTGGTTTCTGCACTGTAATGCAGCCAACTCTATAAATGAATTAGTAATATATAGTGGTCATAATTTCAGTCAAGGAATAATGACATCCTATTAGTTGGCCCATCATCTGGGAAACCCCATCTGGCATCAGTGTTGGAGAGCAATAATGCTTTTTCCGCATTTGCCACATCTGTCTACTTGGCCTTATATAAGCTTTTTTCGTTGTTTGCCTTGGGAAGCTTGCTTATACTGCTTTTGTCTTAACCTTTTTCATAATGTTGATTACAGGGCTGTTGCAATTCAAGGGCAGCTTCTATCGCTCTCAACTCATTCACACATCCAAACACTGATAGCAGCAGTTTGAGTGCCGCTTACTCAGTCATGTGTGAATACTCAAGTGTTTTCCTCCTATCCCTTTCAGCCTCCAATACCGCGCCACCGCTCCATGCGAATCTTTGTGAATGATGACCGGCACGTCATGGCCAAGCACTCGGCCGTGTATCCCACCCAGGAAGAGCTGGAGGCTGTCCAGAACATGGTGTCCCACACAGAACGGGCCCTGAAGGCCGTCTCTGATTGGCTGGATGAGCAGGAGCGCATCGCCGCCAAGCCCAGCGGGGGAGAGGCAGACGGAGCAGACAAAGAGAGGTCAGTGGTGTGTGAGGGGGGAGAGGGGGTAGCTGCAGATATTCTAGCGTTGAACTAGTAATTCCAGCAACATTTTCCCAGTTCATGGAGCAACTTCTACTCCTAATTATTTAAAAAAACTCCCCCCCCCCCCCCCACACACACACCTGATATGTCTAGTTAGTACAATCTGCCTGCGTAGTGAGCTTTAATCTGTTGTCTCTGTGTTGTCTGTCTGGCTTCCCTCGTCCTTCTGGCTAATGCTCTTTCCTGGCTTCCCTTCTGTTGTCAGCGAGGCTAAATCTGTGGAGCAGCCCACACGCTCACTGCGTGGAGTGATGAGGGTTGGGCTAGTGGCCAAAGGTCTGCTTCTGAAGGGAGACCTCGACCTGGAGCTGGTCCTTTTGTGCAAAGACAAACCTACCATTACTCTGCTCAAGAAGGTGTCCGACAACCTCGGAGTGCAACTGAAGGTACAATAGCTGTTGGGAGCTTTTGAATGGGCAGTAAATAATTTGTCTATTTGTCCCACTCTTTTTGAAGATTGATTTATATACTCTTACTTTATTAAATTACCTGACCTTGTGAGCACGTAGAGATGGCACATCCTTATTTTTATGTTGCATCAGTAAAACAGACAGACCAGGAAAATTGAAAGCAAGTCAGACGATGGTCAGAATTTTTTTTATTTACAGTGATGTGCATTAAGGGAGAGAGAGCATGCTTTACATAAAGATGCGTCATCTGCCCTAACAAGATAAAGAAATTGCCTGAAGTAAAATTCCAGGTTGACTGAAGATAGCGGTCATCCTAGTTGAAGTGGTCGGCACTGAATCAGACCATGATTAGTGCCAGCGTGGTATGCTATAGCAGATAACCACTGACGCAGTGGGACAAATGCCAACAGAACAAGCACCAAAACAACCCAAGAACATAATATTCCTCTTTATCTCTAATGACAGGAACAGCGGGAACAGAATGAAATAAAAACATGTTGTGTCATGCAAGACAGTTGAGTCAGGCCTAGCTGAAGGGGCAAGGCAGGCCTAGCTGAAACATAAAGATTTAAACTGCATATGGCCAGGGAAATAATAAAACATACATTCTGATTCCAATACTTTCCAGCTCATCACAGAGGAGAAGTATGAGGTCACAGCAAGCATCCGCGATGCTAGCATCGTCATCAAGAACTCCAGGGAACCACCCCTTACCCTCACCATCCACCTGACGTCGCCTGTGGTCCGTGAGGAGGCAGAGAAGCAGGCCGCTGGAGGTAGGTGTTCCTTTAGGGTGGAGAATGTCATGTGATGCTCATCTTACCCCTCCCTCCCCAAAAGGACAGAGGACTGGTGACCATGTTGAAAGTGCAGATGGGAGGCTAGGCCATGCCAGGGCAAGTTCTAGAGCGTAGGCAGATATTGTTTATTGGGCCTTCAATGGAGCTAGGGGATGTGCAGGGACTGTGTTGAAATGAAAATAAGTTCTCGCTATGTTTATAGCCCCATAAGTCTCGTAGTTCCATGTAATGTGATATGCATTCCTGATGGCCCAATATACAGTATAGAAAGCTCCAGGGAAAGTGGTGTGTACGGTAAAAATCAAACAAACAAAAAAAATGGAAATGTTCTTCTCTTTTCCCCTAAAGACTCGGTTTAATGAAGGCTTACTGAGAAAAAAAAAGAAAAACACAGACTTGTTTGCATGTGTTTTTACAGTGAACAATAGTGGAACAGTTTGCATTGCAGCAAAAATGAGTTGCACAGGATTAAAGAAAGCAGTGTTGCTTAGACCTAACAAAAAAAAAACATTTGTGCCTTTCACATGAATCGCACACAAAGGAAAGTGGGTTATAGGTAACGCTAGGGGCTTAAGTAAAGCACGGTAGAGACATAACCTGTGCAGGCATCTTACAGTTGTAGCCATGTTGAGTTGTGCGCTTCAACAGCAGCTTGGATAGTGGTTATTTGGCGACTTGGACAAACAGCCGGCGAGGGTAGCAACAGTGTTGAGGAGTGAACCTAGCCCTATCTGTAACCCTATTCGCAGACAACCAGACATCTAGTCTTGCTGATCTGGGGCACTATCAATTTTGCTGCAGTGTGGACTTGTTTTAACCTTTTTGTGCATCTGATTATTGCTTCCCTGTGGTTCAAAATCTGATTCTCTCTGTCAAGCCTTCTAGTTTGTCAATTTTAGGGACGCTGGACCTTTGACCAACTGGACGATCTCTGTCTCGGAAGGGGCAAGGCAGTAGACCTGAGAAAGGGACGAAGGGGAGGGGCTGTACCCCCTGTTATTGTTACATTTTTCAATATAGATCTCTGTAGAGATGTTTTGCGATAATTTTTTTTTTTGGTCAATTTTTTCACTGGGCTGAGAGTGAGCGTGTGGACACGTCGTAAGATTGCCTCAGTCAGACAAGCACCCACTCCTGTGAACATGCCTGCATGCTTTCTCAGTAGACCAGTCGGCCATTTCGGGCCCCACTCAGAGTGATGGAACTTAACTAGTTCTCATCATGGCTTTGTTGGCTGGTGGGTTCTTTTTTCTCCCCCTCCTCGTCTGTCGTCAAGACAACCCTGGAGGGTAATATCTTTGTTTTTGTTTTTTTGTTTGTTTTTTCCCCACTGCGGGGGAGCTCCGCCTCCCCTTCCCCCTGCTGCCTGTGGTTTGGGAAAATCTGCCTCTTCCCCCTGGCCGTGTGACAGAAACCCCTTGGTCAAACTGTACCTTGTCTTCTTATTCCACCTGCCAATAGAATCGCTAACAGTCAACGATCCCCCGGATGTTCTGGACAGGCAGAAATGCCTTACTGCCTTGGCGTCTCTTCGCCACGCCAAGTGGTTCCAGGTTTGCATCTTGTCTTTTTGTCTTACTGTAGTTCTGAGTTTTACTTTGCGCTGTGTGTTGATTTTATTTTTAAACTGTGTGTATTTTTTGTGTTGATTGATTTCTTTTGAATGGAGTTCATCACCTCCATTGCCGTCCTCTTCTCTCTGGGTGTTTTTTTTTACTTTTAATGTTTGAAAGGCAAACACTTAAATGTTCCCATCATGTAACCAACTTAATTGCTGTCTCACTCAAGCAACAACACGATTTGCCTTGAGCTCAGTATGTCTAATCTGCAGAAGCCCAGAAAAATCTGGCTGATCAAGGTTTGCGTTTTAAATTTAGTACACCTGCATTTTGTGAGTACTGAATGGGAGAGTGGATGTCTGGTGCAATATTTCTCATACAATTTGTGAGTTTTTTTTCAGTGTTTCAAGTTGTCTTAATTAATTATGTGTTCTTTTTTTTTTTTTTTTTTTTGTAATTAACACCCGCTTACTGTAGACACAATCACCTATTACCCATATACCATCTAATCATAGTCAAAGGCAAATTCAATTAATGCTCTTGCTGCAGATGACATTGCTGCCGGTCGCCATTTGTAGTCCCAGAAAGTGCTCTCTTCCTCTCTCTCACACTACTGGACATGCAAATGTTGCATCTCAGCCTGTCCTTGTAGCGTCTGCAGCCACTTTTCCACCCCCACCCCCCCTCTCACCCCTGCCTGTCCCGTGGCTGCTCCCTGACTGTGTGGCCGCTTTCTGTGTGCCTTCCGAAGGAATATTGCACCTTCTGCCGAATAATGGGTTTGCTACGTATTTATTTAAGAATGCCTTTGGGGGTTAGATTGGATTCAGGATAATTGTGCGCAACAGAAATATTTTTATTTCATACAGTACGTCAACAACAAAAGCAGTGATTATACATCTGGTGCCCTGATGAATTGGCGCTGGTCTTTTTTCCCCTTAAAGGACATTAAGGAAGCTCAAACAGGCTACAGACGAGGCAAAATATAGATTAGTTCATCTTACTGTAACCTTTGAAGCACATTGAGTTTTGCAGTGAATGTAAATTTAAGTTTTTAGTTTAGTTTTGTTTTAGTTTTGTTGTTTTTTTTTGTTTTTTTTTGCTTTACTTATCGGTTTTGCAGTTGTCGTTGCTAAAAGGTGCACTCATCAAACACATCGGAAGAAAGTGTCGGCTAAAAAAAAAAGTAAAAAAGCTATTGTGCGCTTCCTTATTTGTGAATTTCTGTTTTTAAGTGTAGTGTGTGTTTGTTTGGCCCCTTTCTTTCTCTCTAGGCCAGGGCTAATGGACTGCGCTCCTGTGTCATCGTCATCCGTATCCTGAGGGACCTTTGTTCTCGTCTCCCAGTGTGGTCGCCTCTACGAGGATGGGTAAGGAGTCCAACGGGCTTTTGGCCATCAGTTTCTAATATGCATCAGGAGTTTGTTTGGTCCCCCCCCCCCCCCCCCCTCAATCTAATGACTCACGGCAACATTTATCTTTTGTGTGTGTGTATGTGTGTCTTTTTTTTCTCTGTGTGTCTGCACACTTCTCCCAAAAAAGCCCTTAGAACTCCTATGTGAGAAGGCCATTGGCACAGGTAACCGGCCGATGGGAGCTGGCGAGGCTCTGAGGAGGGTACTGGAGTGCCTGGCTTATGGCATTCTAATGGCAGGTAAGCCCACACACACCTAGAGCCAGAACAGTGGGAGCCGAGAGCTCAGTAGAAATCAGAGCCTTTCTTTTTGTGCATGGACCTTTCATTCCACTTCTCACCTTTCTGTCTCAGACGGTTCGGGGATCTGCGACCCGTGTGAGAAAGAGCTGACGGATGCCATTGGTCACATAGAGCGCCAGCAGAGGGAGGACATTACCCAGAGTGCACAGGTGCGTGGCTCTAAGGGCATATCTGATTTCCTGCACCTGGCAGCGCCAAGGTCACGGTTATGTCAGCTGAGCACTATTTCCAACATGTGGGTATGATCCCAGTAGGTGACTTTTATAAACCCCCCCCCCCCCCCCAATCTGGTCTATTTGTAGCATGCACTCAGGCTCTCTGCTTTTGGCCAACTACACAAAGTCTTGGGCATGGATCCTCTGCCCTCAAAGATGCCCAAGAAACCCAAGAGTGAGACCCCTATTGACTACACTGGTAAGACTTAAATTGCGTAATTTTCTCTGTTTACCAAGGGATGCTTTTATATTGTGAATTGAATGCTTTTATACTAGAATTGAACTCCACCGTTACATGAACATGAATAAGCATTGGTGGTGGTGATAATTATATAATTTCTTGTTGTGGACCTGCAGTCCAGATCCCACCCAGCACAGCCTACGCCCCTCCCATGAAACGGCCAATTGAGGAGGAGGAGGCCAACGATGACAAGAGCCCCAACAAGAAGAAGAAGAAGCTGCAGAAGAAATGTAAGTCTGTTGGTCTCGCCTGTTCCACAACCTTATGCCTCCTCATTTTGGAAGAAGTGGAAAAAAAATGCAAATGTGGAAGATTTACTGTTTGTGTGTGTGTGCCTCACAGCTCCGGAGGAGAAGTCAGAGCCCCCCCAGGCCATGAACGCGCTCATGCGCCTAAACCAGCTCAAACCAGGCCTGCAGTACAAACTCATTTCCCAGACGGGGCCTGTGCACGTCCCTGTCTTCACAATGGCTGTGGAGGTGGATGGAAAAGCGTTTGAGGCTTCGGGCCCATCCAAACGCACTGCCAAACTGCATGTGGCTGTCAAGGTCAGGGAATGTCTTCTGCTGCACATTACATTAAATTGGCTCTAAAGGTTTAGTCTAGAAATACGTTCAAGAAGATGTTAATATGATTTATGACGAACTGTAAAGTGCAAAGGCACAACAAAAAACAGTCCTAACTACTTAGGGGGTGTTCACACTGACAGTTTTTTTTTTCCAAGTGCGAGTTGATGTTTTACATTATATTCATATGATACTGAAAAAGTCCTGAGCACTTCTTAAAACGCTGCCGCCAGGTTTTTTTTTTTTTTTGTCCCCTACCCCGGGTGCTTTTCTACTCCAAGAAAAAGTGCCCTACATCAGGAGCTTTTTTTGACAGCTAACCAATGAACAAGAGTTTGCGTCACAGTCGAAGCTCTGGCCGAAATGTTGGCGACCAAAACGAATAAGACAAAGGTGCAAGCCGGACAACATGTTGTTCTTGTAAGTGAACGTAAGGAACTGTACAACATGACTAACAAATTATATTATAATGTGTATCATAATTTTCTCATCCTAGACATTGTAACAATAATAACAGCTGCTAGGTGACACTGCCCCTTTACCTTTTTGTGCTTTAGAAAGAACTGTCACCATGGGGATTAAAATAAACACTCTGCGCTGTTCTGGTGGGGAAAAACACCCTGTCGGCTCTTTATCCTTTTAAAAAACGCCCTGGTTAGGTTTTCTGTAATTGAAACACGGCCAGTTTGAACACCCCCTTAATTAACAAAAGGTAAAGTGCAAGTGGGTTAAGGCATATGCATGACACATGGAATTCTCATTGATGGTGACTGCCCCCTCCCCATAGGTCCTACAGGACCTGGGTTTGCCCACAGGCGCTGAGCAGAAGGTGGTCGAACCTGTGAGGGTGGAGGAGACGGTCGCCGCCGAGGAGGACACCAAGCCTGCAGCCGCTCCAGCCGAGGTCGACACTGCCACAGCAACAGCCAAGCCAGAAGCTTCAGATACTGCTGAGGTAAGGGCGGTTGCTGACCTCTGTGGAGTGTTGTGTCACTGCCTTGGACTCTCTCCCGGGACTACCATATTTTTTAGGATATACGTCGCGTTTATTTACAAATGTGTTAAATAATTATATAACAGAAACAGACATTTTCATCTTGTATGTGAATATGCAAAATGAATTGACTTTTTTCCACATGTCGCACCTGAATATAAGTCGCAGGTCCACCCAAACTATGAAAAAAAACTGCAACTTATTCCGGAAAATACGGTACTGAGGTTTTAGTTTTTCAGGATTTTTTTAGGCTAGGAGACTTCGCCGTGAGGCCAGGAGCCCTGTTTAACCTTGCAGTTCTGTTCCTTCCTTGAAAAAACTGTTCCAATAAGTGGAAAAAAAGACCCATAAAAGGCTCGTGTTTACACAGGTTTACAAAGTAACAACCATGTCAGAAGAATTCTTTAGAGCAGATCTGAATAGTGGTTTAAGATCCCCTATGGCTAGCTTCAAAAAGGCTAAAAGCTCTTGTCAGCAGGCCATGTAGTGCAGAATGCCGTGGCTAGGTGCTAAAATTAAATCATTAAATAGAATGAATGTTTTCTGTGATGCATTTACCTTCCATCTGAATTGACAAAGATGGATTTGTTGTAGGTTTCTTACATTTGTTTTCCTGTCTCCCTTTCCCTCAGCTGATCATGCTGTTCATGTCTGTTTTCTATCTTTGTTGTCCCAGAGTGCCAGGCAGCAGGGCCCCATCCTAACGAAGCACGGGAAGAACCCTGTGATGGAACTCAATGAGAAGCGGCGTGGCCTCAAATATGAGCTCATCTCTGAGACGGGCGGAAGCCATGACAAGCGTTTTGTCATGGAGGTACATCTCTTTTTACTTCTTTACACCCCCCCCACCCCCCTCCGGTTCTATCCAGCAAATCCAATTCTCTCTTCTCTTCTCTTGACATCGCCACCTCATGTCTCTTCCTCTACCTACCATCTGCCTCTATTTGTGTCTTTCCCTTCTCTTGTCTTCTGTCTTTCACAGTCTTTCTTGTGCGTCTTTATTTCTAAGTTATTTTACTTTTATCTTCTTGTTCAAGGCCAAATCTGACAAGTCGTTCCTTACTCTGCAGGTTGAGATTGATGGGCAGAAGTTCCAGGGCTCCGGCTCTAATAAGAAGGTGGCAAAGGCATACGCTGCACTAGCTGCTCTCGAGAGGCTATTCCCTGAAGGCTCCATTTCTGAAGCGTCCAAAAAGAAGAAGCTCCCCCCCATGGTGAGACATCTGACACACACCTCTTTGTGTGTCTGCATCTTGGAAGTGTGTCAGGCTACCACGTGTTGCTTAGTGTAGTGTCAGATCAAAGATGTTGTCCACCCTGTACCATCGTTAGGGGCTAATCTACTGAGAGCTATGATGAGGGCAGTGATTATTGATCTGTCTCTTATTGATCTGTCCAATTGCAGCATGCTCAGGGTTTTGGCATGATGGGAGGACCCCCAGCTGATGCTGCCGCTAATCCCAGAGGCAGGGGAAGAGGAAGAGGAAGGGGGCGCGGAAGGGGCTTCAATAATGGCGGTGGCTATAACCAAGGTACAGAATTTCCTGATTTGTTCTCAATAGTAAACATGACTAAGTTCTTGAAACATTTTCTATGTGCTGCTGTGATTTCCAACTGTAATGTTTTTTTTTTTTTAGGTGGTTATGGGACTTATGGCTATGGAAACAATGCCAACTCTGGCTATAGTGAGTATTTCTGTTAAGCCTTCACTACTGTCTCCTCCTAGGTGCTTGGCAGCTTTTTTCAAAACAAACAAAAAAGGCTTTTCAAAGGTTTTTTTTTTGTTTTTTTACAATGTAGCCACGCTCCAGACTCTTTCCTAGAGATGTAGTCAAAATTTCTTTCTCTTGCCATTACACCTTTGTTGGAACTTCTGACATTCCTTTGATTTGTCAGTGAGCAGTTGCCATTTACATGCCATTACTTTTTCCTGTGAGCTTTATCAATGTTACAACAATTGGGATATGTGCTTATGTAGTCTTTACTAAAACGTTGAAGAGTGCCAAAAATGATGGAGCTGGCTCCATCGTTAATACTGTAGATTCTTCATTCCAAAAGAAAAGTGGTTAATCAAAATCTTGGATCATCTCATACTTTTTAATACTGTATTTTAATAACTCTTTTTTGTTTGTGTATTGTATGAATATGTATGCATGCATGCACACATTTACATCCAAACAAGGACGCTCTGTGCTACAACTTTTGCGCGACGATTTTAAATTTCTCTGCTTTGTGGAGCCATGGGACTTGGATGACCTAATTAACATTAAAAAAAACTTCTGCAAATGAGGCCCCTTCCCCTCCAATCAGTCAGTAGCATGTTCTGAGGACACGCCTTCATGGGGTGACAGGAGCAGAGAAATCTAAAACTGCCATTTATGTCAAATGTCAAGGAATTGACTCAAACCAGCACGAAATTGACCGGTAATTGAAGTAAGTGGCATGCCACTTCTGGCTGGCGGCAGACAAAAGCATCTAATATTTTCCTTCTCTGCTCTGTCTTACTCTTCAGGTGACTTTGTCTCAGACTGCTATGGCTACCACGAGTTTGCAACATAAACCATACGTACACACACACGTGTGTGTGTGTGTGTGTGTGTGTGTGTGTGTGTGTGTGTGTGTTTGTGTGTATATATACACACATACACAAGCACACACACATAAGATAAAGGATGGGAGAGTCTGTAGCACTCAGCAATATGAACTCCCAATTAACGTGTCACCCATGGACTCAGAACTCCCGCTCACTGCCTTTCCAAGTACCTCATTTGCGCCTCAAACTCTCTGCCCGTTTCCAAATCTCACTTCCCTCCGGATGAAAACTGCCTCCCTAAATTTGCCTTCACCAGCCCAAGCAAACCTTGAGAAGGACTTGGAAAAAACCTGTAACCTGTGGTCTACTCTAAGCTGCTGCCCACTGTAGGTTACATGGGACCAAAGCACCAGAGCCATCTGATTCGCAGAAGGATGGGGACTGACACAACACCCTTCCACCCGCCTAAAGGATGCCTTTGTGGGTGAACTTTTAAGCATGTGAATGGATGATTGTTGGAGTCTATACCTACATGTCAGCCACAGAAAAAGAAACGTACCTCTAAACGTTTCCGTTCCTTATTTTGAGCCGAGACAACATTTTTAGAAGATTAATTTGTCCACAGCTTGTCACAATCTGCTATAGTATTTTAATTGCATTGCTTGTTTTTTGTTTGATGTTTCATGGTTCCTACATCAAGTACTTGTATTTTAAACTGATGAATGATGTATCTGTTGACACATGACTTTAAGCTGTACTGTAATATTTGCATTGGCCTGGCGCTGTCTTGCACTGAGATTGTAAAGGATGAGTGTTTTGTATGTATGTCCCCTTTTTTTTTTTTAAATAAATGTCCCTCAAAATTGTAATGTCTTGTGTTACATTATTCTTTCTTACCTGTGCACAGGGACATGACTATTTTGAAAGGCTTTGCAATTTATTTTAAAAAGATGTACTTGTTCTGTATTTTTCTTTATTGTAATCAATGTATTTATCAATGTATCTAAATATTTAACATCATGACTACTGCTTTGGTTAAACTTGCATATTTACTTTTTCTGTTCTTCTCTCAGCAGATTACTATGACAACGGAGGGGCCAATGGGGGAGGTTCTGCTTCAGGAGGAGGAAGCCCAGGAGCCAATCAGAGTGGAGGAGGGGGGGCAGGGAGCTACAGTTCCTACTACTCGTCTGACTCTAGTTACACATCCACCCCACCCCCCTCCAAAGCCCCTGGCAAGAAGCCCCCTATGCACCAGGCGGGCAAACCTCCGGGGGCTGCCCCAGGGAACTATCAAGCCACCCCTCCTCCTCCGGGGCAGGGAGGCTATGGTCAGTATGGCCAGGGCTACAGCCAGGGCAAAAAGAACTTCAGCCAGTCGTCAGGAGGAGCCCCAGGGGGATACTCTAATTACAGTACTGCTTACCCCAGCCAGGTCACTGGAGGAGCAGGAGGACAGGACTACAGTTACGAGGGTGAGCATTCAGTATGAGTCTTTACTTGTGAACTGCGTTAGTCATAAGCCATACGTTTTACCCAAGTTTTTGATTTTGAATGGATATATTAAAGAGCTCCAATGCCAGTTTGTCATTTTTTTTATTACTATTTTATTTCCTACAGGTTATGGTGGGCAGTCGAGCTACAGTGCACAGGGAGATCAGAGCTATGGTGCTAACCCATCTCCTTACCAACCCCCGGTGGGCTATGGCCGTGGGGACCCTAGCATGAACTACCAGTATAGATAAACTGACTGACAACCCCATCTCACCCCTACTACCTCCCCCCTCTGTTTCCCACCCTCTCCCTCAGTGGCAGGAGTAACAGTGAGCCCTCTTGGTGCCCAACTCTCAGATACATTGTATTGGGAGCACAGCTCACTCACAAAGGGGAATTGAACTGACTGAAGTGAGGCAAGTGTCTGGAAGGTAAAATAGTCTCTCTCTGTGTTCGATCTTTTAATTATGATTTTTTTTTTTTAATCAGTGCAAGCCTGTGAACTGCCCATCTTAAGCAGACCATCACCCATCACATGCATGTTTTGACCTCATGTTTGTAATGTGAACTTTGCTGATGGTGTCTGTCAGTATCCTGTTGAATGGGCCAACTCTTAGTCTCCCATGGTGTTTTCACCCACACTCAAGACTTTTATTGCAATATCTCTTTTTAGATTTTTAAGTTTGGGTCTTCTTTCTCTCTTTTTTTGTTATCCTTTTAGCACAGTGTGAGCATTTGCTCTTTCCTTCTGCATGAGTATCTATTTTTTTTTTTGAAATGTTGCTAGCACATCAGATGTTTTTTTCAAAGCGAGTCATTTCAAACTGTTGTGAAAGCTGATTAACTATTTAAGTTACAAGCCAAAAGTAGCATTCAGTGTGTTTGGGAGGGATGTGTTTTCTCAGATGTTGAATGTGAATTTATAAGAAATAAAATTTTATTTTGAAAGGAAGGTGGTGTTTTTTTAAGCAAATGTATTATGTTTGGCTATCCAGCCCCATTTGTTGTCACAAAATGGGGTTATACCATATACCACTTCATGAATGGTTTTGCTCACATCATAAAATAAAAAAAATAATGCAAAAATACACTGTCAAAACAGTTTTAAATTTCATACACTTTATATATATTTAATCATATATTTTTTTATTTATTCATTTGTTTATTCTATGTGTCCATGAAGTCACCCCGTCATATACCTATGTTAAAACAAAAAAGTGAGAAGATTCCACTTGGTATTCAACTTTAAACTGAAATTCTACCAATTTTGTGTCAGCCTTTGAGTTCCATTAAGAGAATATTTTGCAATATAAAATGAATAAACCCTATTTTACATGATCCAGAAGGATGGCTTGTTATATACGGCCTAAGCCTCAAAAAGCTCCACCGTAGATTTTATATTAAGATTTCTTTCCGCATGCATTAAGTTTAGAATACATGTTCTGATAAAACACTACGGTTGTGTCAAAGGCTTAGTTTTGATCTTTTACTAAGACCACTTTTTAAGCCATAAGAAAATCACTGCTGGTAAACTTGTATTTTACTGACCCATATGGGTTGTTCACCACTGACGAGACAAATATTTCTGTATTTACGGTAAAAAAAAAAAAAAAAAGGTGATGTCACGTCCGCTTTGATTGTACGAGGGCTGGTAAGGTCTGAAGCATGGCAGATGCCGGTGTGGTGGACTTACTTCTGAAAAGAATAGAAATCGTTGATGGAGGTGTTGACAGCCATGATGTGGCGAAGACACTCTCAGTGGACCACCAAGTTGTTGTTGGTGCTGTAAAAAGTCTACAGTCGTTGGGAGATGTAAGTTAAACTGAAGCATGTTGGTGATGTCTACGAGCGGAAGTAGTTGTCACCGTCATCTGGAGCTAGCCATTCACACAGTCACTTGAAGAACTGATGCAATAGCTGTGTAAATCCATACGATTGTTACAAAAAAACAATCGTTAGTTTGAAAGTAGACAACAAAATAATTAACTTTAATAATGCATAATTGATTAAAGTACAGGTGTGCCAAGTTGAACATAGCGTTACACCAGCCTGTCTTTGGCTTCACACACAGTTAATCTGGCATAGGCTATTTGGCGTGCTATTTGTACGTGGATTTAAAATATCCCATAACACTTATTACGTTTTCGTTCATCTCCTTTATATTGCATTTTCATGATGACAATGGGCATTCAGCGTTATTGTTCCATTTGTGAACGTGACAAGTCCATGTATTAATTTGCATCGTGGTTTTAGCTAACAGTCTCAACTCACCTTTCTGGCAATTTTGCAGATAATCTCAGCTGAGCAGCGCTCTTCTAAACACTGGGAGCTGACCGCAGAGGGCCAGGAGACCGCTGAGAAGGGGAGTCATGAAGCCCGTGTTTTCAATGCAATCCCCGAGGAGGGTCTTGCTCAGACCGAACTCATGGTGAGTTGGTGAGACAGTAGTTGTAGAGATTTCATAGAACCATGCATTCTCATAGAACCAAGAAACATTCTGTATTCTTACTGTTGTGAATCAGTGTAACACGGTTGTCTTTTGAATAATGTTGTATACTGGAGATCAAACAGCAAATTGAGCATATGGTGTAGGATTTAGCTCTAGTGCCTGGAAGGTTGTGTCTGTTGTCTTAAAATGACCATGTTGGAAGCTTATGTGTCTTAGCATTTTTTTCTGTAGAAACTGCCAAGTGGAAAAGTTGGCTTCAGCAAAGCAATGTCCAACAAATGGATTCGTCTGGACAAGGGACACGAGGGTGGGCCAAAAGTCTTCAAAATGGTGTGTATTTTAGCCTTTTGTCTTCAGTGCTATGTTTGTAAAATAACCTACAAACATCCATAACTTTATAAGTTTATATTTCTGTATTTCACTATAGATTATATCCATCTATACTTGGAATCCATGTGTGGGAATATGTTTTACAGGTGGAGAGAATAGATGATTCTGTGCAGGAGAAACTGGTGCAGATTCAGAAGGGCATCACTGACGAGGTTGATGAGAAGGAAAAGAGTGAACTGAAAAAACGCAAACTGCTAGCTGAAGTGTGAGTCAATTCTTGCTCCTGTTGTGGGTGTATGTTGTTAAACACCTCTGGTTTGCAGCACAGTGGTCTTCACAATTTCTGCAGTAGGGTATGAGGCACCGCATTCACCTGGAAAATGTTTCTTAATTATGGTAGCATTGAGTTTGTTTACAGCAGTATTTCAAATCTTTGTAGTGTTGAACTACAGTCAGCAGATGGTGCTAGACAGCTGACTTTGTTTGAACATCTGAGTTCTCCAGGCTTATTAGCATTTGGGATGTAATTTTTATCCCCTCTTGTTTCTCTTATTATAAAACAAGAAATTCAAGAAAAATATAGAATTAACTATAGAATTCTTTTTTACTCCAAAGAATTTAGGGTTTTCAGTATAATGTTAGACATATATTTTACAATCCTATCACATAATTTTAAAATATAAAGAGAAGTGGGCCAAAAACCTCTTGGTGTAATATATTTATGTCTTTCACGCAAGTGACTTAAGAAACAGTATGTCAGTATTTTTTGCCATGTGTTCTTTATTGTTTGTTTGTTTACAGGGAAGCTTAACAATTTTTCATATGCACTAGACCCAAAACACAGTAAAGTATACATAAGTGAGAATTCAGTGCTGTCTTTTGTCTTTCGTTAAGACAAGACAGGCCAAGCCCCACCCTTGGGGGACTGTGCTGTGCTGTTGAAGTGAGAGGGTTTGGCACAGCAATGGCCCAGATGGCTGGGTTCCAGCTCAGAAGCTTTACAGCAGTCAGAGTGGCAGTGATGTGTGTGGTGTGTTGTGTTGTTTTTTTTTTTTTTTTTTTTTAATATAATAAATGGATTCTGTCACACTGTGTTCCCTACCTTCTAAGCATGTGGCGTAGACCCCGGTCACAATACTCACTGCCCTGCTGCCTAAATCTCCATCCTGTTTACTTCATTGCGCTTTGTCCTTGTGTTCTCGTGATCAAAAGCCCCCATAGGGAAGGAGATCCGAACCGATGCAAGCATGCATTAACACGTGCTCATGGATGAGCATCTCTTACCTCTCCTGGTTTTATTGGGTCTTTAGATTATGTGGTTATCTTAGGTGTGAAATCATTTTCAGACACATTATAGCAGTAGTGGGTTTATCATCACTTATTTGTACAGAATGTTTTTTCATTACATATTTTTCCAGTTTCATTGAGCCTTTCAGTTTTGTGTATAAATCAAGGGAACAGACTGTTGTGAAATCAATGCACCATCATTGCTTATGGTTCTATACAAAAAATCAATAAAATGTACTTAATCATTCCTGAACATGTTTTAATGATTTTTAGGACTGTCAAGTCCTACTGGATCACTAAAGGTCCTTCCTTCACAACCACCATCACCAAGCAGGAGACTGAGCTTACGCCAGAGATGATTACAAGGTGAGGCCGCTTCCCTAGCGATGATGCCCTTGGAAAGCACTAGTGCCCGGTCTGCCCCTGTGAGATAATAATATTGTTGAGCCTTGTCCCTGTTTTGTCCCAGTGGGAACTGGAAACAGAAGTCTTTCAAGCCCTACAATTTCGAAGCCCTTGGAGTGGTTTTGGATTCTGGACACCTACACCCCCTCATGAAAGTGCGCACACAGTTCAGACAGATCTTTTTGGAGATGGGGTAAGTTTAATATGGATAACATTAAGTATAATAGGCCAATAAAACCTGATTCTTAAATGAAACAGATAGTAAACACTTCTTTTTTCCAACTGATGGTGCTTTTGTCAGTATTAAATACTGTATTGAACAGCTTGCTAAGACTTTGAGTTCAAATTCATTTCTAATTGATTTGTTGTAGATTCACAGAAATGCCTACAAACAATTTCATCGAGAGCTCCTTCTGGAATTTTGACTCCCTTTTCCAACCGCAACAGCACCCTGCAAGAGACCAGCATGACACATTCTTCTTGTCTGGTTAGTAAAGTGATGCTCTCCTTTATGTCATGGCCCTGTAGCGGAATGTGATAGAAATATTAACAACAGACTGCTGAATGTTTTCTATTCTAGATCCTGCTGTTTCTCATGACTTTCCTCAGGATTACCTGGAAAAGGTCAAGAGGGTTCATTCTGAGGGAGGCTATGGATCTCAAGGGTATGATAATAGTTCCATCCAGTATTTGGTGGAAGGCCTTTGGCATTTGGTGGCATTTGGTGGAAGGCCTTTGGTTGTTTATTTCTTAATTCTGTTGCCATTACATTGAATGTATGCACTGATAATATGTAGGCCGTACGTAGGTTTAATGATGCTTTTGTTCTATCTTAGATACAAGTATGATTGGAAGATCGAGGAGGCTCAGAAGAATATTCTCCGCACGCACACTACAGCTGTTAGCGCTCGTATGCTTTACAAGCTGGCACAACAGGTACTTCTGCACATGCTGCACAACAAATTTCATGTTAATGATTTCCCAAAAAATATGAATTTCACATACCAAATTACTCCACAGTAAATGAGTTTGTAGATATGTAGCCCAATATGACCATGTCTATAAAAATTAATCTCTCAGCTCTGAAGCTGTTTGACTGAGAGTTTCCTGTCCTGCAGTGCTTACAAGAAGAAAAGAACAAATTAGCGAAAAAAGAAGGGCAGCCTAATAAAAAGAAAAGGGGTGGTAAACGAAGAAGGAAAAGAAGTGAAGAGGTATATGCATGCAAGATGGTGGTAATGTAAATGATAGTGCATGTGATACTAAGCCAACCATTGTTTCCGTTAGTCCACGAGCACTGGTTCTTCTGATCCATACGCTAAGGGCTTTACTAAACTAATGCATTAGCCATGCAGACCTGCAGCACATCTCAAAGTCAATTTTTTTTTTTATGAAATTTGATTATTTGCTATCAACTTTTGTTTCTTTGTAGGCAATGTCTGACCAGAGTATAGAAGTTCAAATGTTTCTATATTCTTTGTTCTGACTCAGTCTGATGGTGCTGCTGGTGGTATAGCTTAGCATAGTTAAATCTGGCTCCTGGCATCACTTCCACTAGTGACCAAAGAAGTGACCACATGTAGTAACTATGCCCATTTGGAAATAAAATGTGGTTAGATTTAAACTCTAGTTTGCGCCTGCTTGAAGAATATCTGCTGTCATGTTTCGGGGGCTTATCAGTGCTTTGAGCTGCTCTGCAGTTGTTCATTGGTTTTCCAATGAGAAAAATATGAATTTTCTAGCTATGCCTGTTTAACAAAAGCAGAGAACACATTTTGATACACACAAGGGCTGAGGTTAGTTATGTGAACCATTGCAGATTCATGGCGTTGAGACATGTTGATCCAGTGAAGTTCAGAGGAACCAAAGATTTGACCAGTTTTAATGCCAAGTATTACAGCGTGCATGGTCTTTTTTGGAGTACAGTGTTTAAGCTTTAGAAAAGTAATTGCTGACTTTTGTGAAAGCTTTTTGTCAAGGATTGATTAAAACATGTTGACCTGTTTTTTCCAGTTTATTTGTGTAGAAGTTTTGTTTAGTATGCATGCATAGGAATTTTCATATAAATACAGCTTGTATTTGCATGTATTTGTTTTTACTGATGCATGTAGCTTTGGATGAGAGATTTAGGGTATTATTATTATTATTATTATTTAGGTTTTTTATAAGGATGTTATAATTCTGAATGAATTCATGCATTGGGTGTGATTACATACTGTAATATATATGTGATATTCTGACTGTAACCTGCAAATATTCTTTCTGATGTACACCAGTAAAAACAAAAAAATTGTTTCCCCTCCATGAAGGCATAATGCCCTGCTAGTTTCTTTTGGTTTTTGTTTGGCAAACTGTGGGTCATCAGACGAGATCATACTATTCATGTGTTGGCAGTTGAACAGTAGTTCATGTGCCAAGTTGTAAATTGTGACCCTGGGACAGATCCCAGAGGCTTTTAAGGTTCAGTCACGATATGACTGGATTTTCTTTGCATGATCTGACACAGATTCAGATCATTCATTCTTTGCATGATCTGACACAGATTCAGATCAAAACATAAAAATGATGACAAATGTTTGTGCCCATCAAAATAGGCATAGTCACATATGTAACAAGTTGGACATTCACCGAAAGCTGGAAAGATTTGAAAGACATTTAGAAATCTACTCTAGCTAACACTGATAACACTCATTCCAGCACTGTAACTATGCACGTATGATTACTCATTTAACTGTCTCTGTATTTTTCAGGGAAAGTTCACACCTGTCAAGTATTTCTCCATAGACCGGGTCTTCAGAAATGAGACCCTGGACGCTACTCATCTGGCTGAGTTTCACCAAATAGAGGGAGTAGTGGCTGACTATGGCCTTACCCTCGGTGACCTCATGGGTGTTCTACATCAGTTCTTCACAAAATTAGGTCAATGGGATTCATTTTGTTTTGCTTTTTATTTTAATAGCACAGATTTTAGTTCCTTTTTTTTAAGTGGTCATGAATGAGCATGTACAAAGTAAATGTGGTACGGATCCAATGTTTTTTTTTTTTTATTGATTGATTCCATTAATTCATTTGATTTTATAGGAATTTCCAAGCTGCGCTTCAAACCGGCCTACAACCCTTACACTGAGCCCAGTATGGAAGTTTTCAGCTACCATGACGGTACAGTCAACAGCCTATCTACACACATCATTCACGATTTCATCTTAGAATACACTTTTTAGGATTATAGTGACCACATATAAAATTGAGATGCCAGTACTAGTTCATTTTTATAATCCCAAACTTCAGTGTTTACTAAACAAATTCTTATATGAGTGTGTATGTGTGTGTTCTTATTGTTTTGCCTCAGGGCTGAAGAAGTGGGTGGAGGTGGGTAATTCTGGAGTGTTCCGGCCAGAGATGCTGTTGCCAATGGGCATTCCGGAGGGAGTGTCCGTCATTGCCTGGGGGCTTTCTTTGGAGAGGTGAGGCTTTTCTAATAATCCTTTGTGCTCCTTCTCATTCATTTTTAGCTTTCTTAAAATGCTGTTCATTCACCATTGCAAAAGAAATTATACAGCATGCCTAATTCTGAGCTAAGTTGGCCTGACAAAAGCAGTTCCTGTCTAACGTTACTGTAGTGTGACCTACATGTAAGGTTAGGACATTCATTAAAGCTCCCAGTATGCTCTGTTCATTTAACACGTGACATAATCTAAAACGAACATTTGTTTTACATCCTGTACACTGACAAAACGTTCCAGACGCGTCTCAGACCTTTTTGCTCCATCCAGCCTATTTCATCTCTAACCAGCTGTACAGTGTCCAGCGTCAATTTAGCCTTTGCCACGTGCTGTTTTTCTGGGGCCAAAGTCTACGGCCTGCCCCCTTGTCAGCCCCTGTCTGGCCAGGCTGAAATCATAGCTCATAGCATCGCAAGCCCAGCTGGCTAGCTGACCTATTTAAAAGAAAAAAGCTTTCAATTTAGGTTATATTACTCCCTACGTCTAGAGAAAAAGGGCATTAAGATTTCAATCTGATGTGTGTCATAAACAGTAGGTGATAAAATAGGGTGTTTGTCAATAGGGTATCCGTTAAAAATTGCATTGCATACTTTTACTCTTTTGTTTGTGGGTACACACTTGAATGATTATATAAATTCAATTACATTGCCAACTGGTTTGATGAATTGTATGAATTCAGTGGAAATGTCATCGTTCTTTTTTGACTTGTGCGTCCATCTGCATAGGCCCACTATGATCAAGTATGGAATCAACAACATCCGTGAGCTTGTGGGACACAAGGTCAACCTCCAAATGGTCTACGACAGCCCCATCTGTCGACTAGACTCTTGAATGTGCACCTGGCAGGTATCCAAGCCCATGCCCTGATGAGCTGTCAACTAAGGACTCTCTATTTTCCCTGACCCTTCCAAACTGGCCATCTCTCTAGTTTCATATTTATACTGCACCCTGTCAATGCAGGATTGATGGACACACTGTCTTTGTCTACTTTAGCCACAAAGGAATTCTGTCTTCTGGTCCGTGAGTAAGATGTCATCTATCAGTCATTTTATTTTAATGAACTTGTTCCAAAATGGAAGGTTCATCCTAAAGCAGATGAAAAACCTGCAGACAGATCTTTGATGATAGAAGCCTGGAGTGAGCCTTCTCCAAAGGATGCTTCTGCAGGGTCAGCTTTGGCGCTAGTGGCTGCTTCAGTTGCAATCACAATTCCTTCCCTTTTCCCAGCAATTTGTGGTTTAGAGGAAAAAAAGATCTATAACAAACTCCTGTCCAGTGTGAGCCCAAAAGAAGGAAGTTCACTCAGGGTTGAAGTGATTTATTAAAGTTGTTCCCAGAACATTAGTGTGAATGTTTATTTCAGAATATTATTTTAATACATCTTAAAACTTAACCCTAACTTTTCCAAGGAATACTGTTGCATTTACAGTGTATGGAAAACTAATTCCAAGTTGATGTGGAGGTCAAGTTGACTGATCCTAGAACCCCTTGGCTTTTCCATGTTGTGATAAGCTGATAAACATGTGTGCGTAGCATGCCTCTGTGGTTACCTTGCAAGTTATTTGAGTGTTTCCAGGAAATCAGGCGGGATTACACGACACCTCCACATGGGTTACTTTGCCTTTCTTCAAATGAAGTCTGTTTCACTACTATGCAGTGTGAGGTGTGAGTGTGTGTGTGTGTTGGGGGAGGGGGGGGGGTGGTGTATATCTGTGTATATGAGTGTATATCTTTCGAAGGGTTTACCGGGTGGGGACTTATCAAATCTCAAACTACTTAATCAAAAAAGATTTATTTGCTGTGTTTAATTCTGATGGTGATGATCACTAGCTACACCATTAGATACAAACCTATCACCTATAGGCACGCACTAGAGACTGCCATACACATGATCAATAAGCTTGGCTGATGGGGAACGCCCTTGTTGTCAACCAAGAGGTCAGTACTGTGTGAATGAGTAGTAAAAGACTAACATTATTTCCAAGTAGTATCCTTTCTGGGCTGTAATCCTCACCTAATCCCACTGGTTTCCAATAATTTGCAACTGCAACACACATGCACAAATCTTAAGCTCTCAGTTGCATGGAAGTGCACTTGGTGCCATCCTTGTTACCATTGTGCAGAAATAGGCCTTATGCTAGTGAGAGAGGGTTATCTTTGTCCTAAATAACACACAGAAAATGTTTGTAGCCACTGCAGTTCAAGTGTTTACAAGTAAACATGACAAGTCAATAGGCAGGTGTGGAGATCGAGGGAATCCCAAGAGACGGATTAAGTGTTGTAGGCTACACTGAATTTGCCGCAACTGCTTAAGTGTTACGCGATGAGCTTATCCCTTGTGTCTGGAAATAGCATGGCGGGCCACAGAAGATGAATGTTGTTCTAGCCAGCTCCAAATGCCTGGCCTACTGGCAAAACTATGTTGGATTACGCATCCCTACTGACTTGTCACATCTGCAGCCAGACACATCAGACAATACACAACTACGAAAAAAGAATTCTCAACCTTTTGCTTTAATGTAGGCAGGAAGGTTAAGAGTCTGAAGCGTGTTGGGGTTTTGTACAGGTATGTACAGTGATGATGTTTTAAAGATACAGTTTGCAGGTTTTCTTGACAAAATATAAACATACATGCAGGCCTACAATGAGTATTACATTTGAAAAGCAATGGCTTAAAGGCAAAGTTACTTCAATATTCCTCTTGTTTCTAGCATTTTATTTTGTGTCATGAAATGTAAACATTACATGAAACAAGATGCATAGAATGTTGGGAACATCATCTTTTACCATTGGTCTTTCAGAATTTCATTGACTATTGTTTGCCTGAAGCGTATTTCTAAGTTTTGGCAATGAAAACTGCAACCTGCTCCTATAGACATTTTAAACTAAAAAAAAACAAAACAAAAAATACACAATGCAGGCCATAATTACATATAATGGTGTCAATGAATCAAGAAATAACATTGATATCCTCCAAAATGGTTTTGATGTAATGCACATATGTAAACACAAAGCTGCTCATATAACCTTCTGAACTTCACCTATACACACTGCAGCCCAGCTCACATCTCTCCCTGAATTTCTTTGCAATTAAGTATAGTCTGTTTTCTCTTCATTTCACCTTCAGTGTTTTGTTTTTTTTGTTTCATTACACCAAAAGCCCAAGTGTCAACAAAAAGAGATGCTGTCAAGTCAGACCTCTGTTTCCTTCTTAAATTCCATGTTTGTCCTTGGCATCATGTGCCTGTGCACTGGGAAGTAGACATCTGAAACACCCGGCCTTATCAAATGTGCCTCTGCGCAACGCTCGGTACTGGAAAATGATGCTCATCTAATTCAATATGAATCTGGGGATAAAACATTACATAAGTAAAGGAATATGAAAACATTACGAAGTACATTTGATCTTGTTGAGTCATTGTGGTTTTGAGGGGGTCAGACTAGCTTCTCCTTAATCCTCATAGTGACCTAATGTTTTATGGGGGTGAGGATTGGGCTGGTGCATTAACAAGTCATCTTACATAGCTGGAGAAAAAAAGTAATCTCATCAGTCAGTACACATCATCATCTCCCAAGCTGAGAAAGTGCATCTTTCCTCACACCAAACCTCAGCTGATAGTGTAAAGAGTTCATATTGGCTTCCTTCTGATTTTCCTGTGGTTTTTTTTTTTCAGATATCCTGTGGGAGGGTGGTAATGGCGCTGGGACTGAGCAGAGGGGAGTTGTTGTGTGAGCTGTGCATGTGCGCTGGGAAGAAAGAGGGCATGTAGGGAATGGCAGCCAGCAGGAGTGGGCTGCCCTGGGGACTGTCCTCATCTGGCAGGGGAATAATCACATCGTCTGCATCCCATACATGGAAGGCATTGGAATGGCTCATGGCCAACCCCGGTGATATGTGGTGGGTGGGAGACATGGGTTTTAGATCACTAGTCTTGTCTGCTGGATCCTCTGCCGGGCCAATCACACAATCTAGAGATTTGAAAGGAGGGATAAGGTAAAATAAAGTTTTAATTTATTCGTTGAATTCATGTAATGATCTCTACAGGTGATTAGTATCATTTGAACATATCTGCCATAATTTGTTACAAATTTGCATTAAGGATTTCAGAGACGTTGACACGCCATTTACCAACCAACCAGGCTTTCTTCCCTCACAACTTCTATTAACATTTTTCAAATTGAAAAGCCTATTTCAAAACGTTTAAGAATATCAATAACTACATTACCTGCGACATCATTTGCAAGATCCTTTATGAGATGTCCAACAATAGCATAGGCCACAGCGACGACAACCAATGCAGCCATCAACAAGTACAGCACTGCTTTGGGTAGTGGGATAAGGTCCCTAGTCACTGGTTTGTACTGCTTGTATAGTGGCTCCTCCTCGCTTGGGAATGAATACTGGTACGCATGACCTGCTTCATCCGTGAGGTTGAAACTTGAAATGTTCATTGAATTCATGATGCCAGTATTTTGCGTCCTAGTTTTCTGAAAACAAACTTCAGTAGCACCTAGGGTGTGCCTCGTTGCAATTGCACACGAAGTGGAAAGTCACGTTCTTCATATTCTTGTCTAAAATTTATGCAAATGTATCATTTAAATTTCCTTGCAAAATATCAATAGAATCAAATGTGCAAAAACACAAAATGAATGTAAGTTTATTTCGGAACAAGAAATAAAGCACAAAATAATCTTACCGTCAATAAATGTAAAGTGTTTCTATTGAGTTCCAGATTGGTAAGTGAACACCTAGCTCGCGCTCCTGTGAATCGTTTCCCTCTCCTTGGTGCTGAAAACTAGTTCTTTATAAGCGTTTGTCTGTCAAGTTTTCCTCTCCACCCATTTAGTCCAAAGGAAATGTTGCTATTAGTGCATAAATACACAAAGCCCCGCCCCTCGGTTTAACTTGGCCATCAGCGCTAGATGCTTTGACGTTTGATCTGACATGTTTACATTTATTAAACTTTTGTAGGCTACAAAAGCCGGGACTAATTATCTTTTAAGATTATTAGCTTGTTCAGTCTGATCACCACATATGCTCCACTTGAACTGATTTTGATTTATTACGTAAAATAAATACGACATTGTTTGTGTGTGTGTGTGTGTGTGTGTTTGAGAGGGGGGGGGGGGGGGGGGTTGGTGTGAAAACACATTACTTAAAACGTGAGGCGGGAGGGCCTGTGATGAGTTGTTATTTAGTACATCCATTGACTGATGGATTTTCCTGGGGATTATGAGGGATTATGACAGATTATCACACTATAGCCTGCAGTCTGATGTGTACATATGTGTGATGTGTGTAACCTATTTTACACGTGAAGAAAGAACCTCGAAAACCCTGGTGCAAGTTCTATGGATGACTGGGATGTTAAGTGTGAGGTAGCTGTTACAAGAGAACAGATTCTCTGTAGCCTTTCATTGGACTTCCAGGAAACAGCAGCGGTTTTCGTCATGGAGCTGAATAGCCTATAGACAGAATGAAGTTGGGTTGAACAAATAATCGCACTGACAATAAAAACTTTAAATGATAACGATAATTGATAATGATCAAAACATTACATTGGCCAGTCGTCTTGAAACATCACATTTCACCCAGCCCTAGTCAAGAAGAGGATAGCAATTGCCTAATTTTAAGGTAGGAAAGTGATAGTATTGTAGTCATACACTCGAAGTCCATAATTTTAATTCCACATGTTGAACAACTCGGGTGGTGGAGAAAAAGTCAGTCAAGTCGATCATATTTCGAGCGATTCTTTGAACACGAAAGATTGACAGCCAATCAAAACTCATGGAATTTTAGACAACATTACATTTCACGTGAAGACAAACTGCAGTCTTTGGTCAGTGTGCTCGTAAGAGTAGTTATCGTAGTTTTTACCCGAAGTGGTAAAAAAAGTGAAATTTCTCCAGACGAAACAAATACTTGGTATTAGTTATTTAACACGTAACAGTACAACTATAGTATTTATCAAATACTTATATCCAAAGAACTTTGGACTCTGCTATACCGCACTTCTTATGCGATTTAACAAAGGTTAGACTAACCGTCTCTCGTTAGACCCGACTACCTTTCGATCAGATCAGATAACATATTGATTAGACGACATCAACTTAGAAGTGGTTATATGAACGAAACTGCCAATCTGACCCTTTTTTATATAACATTGCCTCTGCCTACTTGTTTGGTCACTTAACAACAGTCTCTACGGTGGCATTTTCAGTTATTGAAGGTCATGGAACAGCAGTTTGCGAAGCCATCCTCACCTCTGTTTCAGTCTACTCCAAAAGATGAAAGATGTCACCAGCGATCAATTAAGGCAAGTTGAATTCCTGTTTTAAATGTTATGGAGTTATGGTAGGCCTGGTAGAATTACTTGTTAGTGTCAGCTGCTATTTTTGTTTGGTTGTCAGGATTCAGGTGCTGGGGTCCAAGGCTTTTCAGAGCAAACGCAGCCTTTTATGACTACGAATGACGACCATGAACAGATGTGAGTTTTTTTAACCATAATAATTTTACACCTGTACAGTGATGCATTTGGATGATCTACTTTGATGTTCCTATTTTCCATGAAAGTCATGACTCCGGAATTGGAGCTTCCACACTGTCGATGAGTTCATCAGCAGATGAATCTGAAGACGGTTACAATTGCTTCTTTCCTCTGAACAAGAGAATTGATATGATTGGAAAAAAAGCTCAAGACCTCATAGAGCGGATCAATCAAAGCCGTGCTATGGACCAGAAAGTCATAGATGACTTTGAAGACAAACTGATGCATAAGGTGCCTATTAGATTAGGCCTACTGTTTTCAGTTTATTTACTTATGTTTTTCAATGTCATTGTGGATTAGGAAAGATTATTTGCAATTTCCAATAAATGTTTATTGTTCAGGTCAAGTAACATTACTTCAACAACCCTCACAAACGGTTTATTTCCACTGGCAGGTAAAGGAGGCACATCAAGAGTTGAAGGATCGTATGTTTAGTGAATACGAGGAGCAGAGTGGTGGCATGGAAGCCCAGCTGCAGGAGCTGTCGGAAGTGTTGGTGAGAAGCAGCCAGCTAAGTGTGGAACTCCAGGGTGCAAGCCAAACTTTAGCAGTCATCAATAAGGGTCTCCAGCAGACCCCTAATCATTAAATGTACAACACAGGACATTTGCAGGCTGTGTTGCCACTTTACTTTTGTTCAAAAACCACATTCTAAATGGACTACACTATAGTTACTGCACAAGGAGCATGTGTTGTTTGACATTTTGTTTTCACACACTGTGTTGTAAGTTTAGATTTTAAATGAATGTTTATGTATATTGTTTGGACTGCATAAAGGGGGTCATTAAAGTATTTTGATTTGCTACAGCAGACTGGTCCTCCTTTTTTGCTTTAAACATACATCTTACATAGATCATTAGGAGACAATGGCATCATTTGATTAAAATAAATATATATTTATTTAAACAGATTAAATTAAATGGCAGCAAGCTTAATATTTTTGGGGGACAACGGTTGGGTGTTCATTCATTTTTACTTACTTATGAAGCTTGCGTGTAAACTGGATTTTCACAGCATGCAGCACAAGACGTGTTAAAAGTTAATCAGAGGAAATTGTATTAAATTTTTGATTCATTCATACATACATACATATATATATATATATATATATATATATATATATATATATATATATAAACATATTTTTATTATTATTTTTTAAAACCTGTTTAACCTTTGTCAAATCAGCCAAACAATAAATTCCATCAGTCTCTTTTTAATAAGCATACATTTAAAGTTGTGTCATCTGAAACAAATGCCTTTAACACCATGCAAGAGAAAAGATGCTGATAACAGAAAGATGATAGTTTACTTCAAAATGATGATGAAATGATGGCATCATTAGAATTTACATTAAATTCAAACAAAGTTTATACATTATCTGTCAATCTCCAATACCTAAAGCTATTCATTTGATCTCTGTCAAAGCCCTATGCATGACCATATTGGACAGGAAATGTATTGGTCAGAGCCATTCGCTTTTTGATACCCACTGTGCGATAACTGATGATCACACTGACCTAAACGTCATTTACAAAAGAGGGAAGACTGAAAGCAGGAAAACTGAACTGCAATTAGCACGCTACAATAGGTGACACTGCAATAGTATAGCCAACTGGGAAAGAGCCCTGTAGGCTTCATGGCCAACCAGTGTATTTATTTTGTATTTTACTCTGGTTCCATTTGTACTACAAGTGCCAACCGTAAATTGAAACTTAATATTTTCCATGCTACTCTAATAAACTAATAATTACTACGAATAATTTACACCAATCTCTACAAACTGATGATGTGATGTACTGTAGGTAGAAAAATATAGTAATTCATTCTGCTGAACTACAACCTAGTCCAGTGTATCTGACAGGTTTCAGGGTTCTTTTGGAAGCCTACCCTCTGTACCAAACCCTTGTCCCCTTGAAGCTAAATATTCTGGTACTGGAAAAACTCTATAGAGATATTCAACCATTTTTAAAACCCCTTTCCTTGTAATCTATTCTTTGATAAAAGGCAGCAGCTGGCTATTGAAAGTGACTCCAGAGGCATAAGTGAGAGAAGCAGGTTCTTATTTCTCCACAGTGAAGGACTGTAGGCCTGTAATGGCCCTTCCCAGAATCAGTGCATGAATGTCATGGGTACCTGCAAAAGAAGAAAGCTATACTTTCAAAACCCAGAGAAGCCAGACGGTTGAAACAAGACAAGTATTTAGCAGACAGAAACAGACTGCCTGATATTTTTGGCTGGGGATCGACACTGATATCACTTCCTTTCTCCCTAAAAAAAACTGCCTTGTTTTGGTCACACAATACTTTGATGAGGCAGCATGCCATTGATTTCAGCACTGTAACTTTATTCCAAAAAGCTGGGGCACATTCACGATTAATGTTTGGAGGCAAGATATCCGGTATTATTCTCTCTGCAGTTCTATCAGTTATAGTAGTCCCTGGCAAAAGAAGACCACTGCTCTGTTCGTGAGTTCTGAACATTCACATTCTGAACGTTCTGAACTCTTCACTTATTACGCATCCATATGCACATTACAACTCTTTAACTCCATCACTTCATTTTTATGCTTTCTTTTTTAAAATCACATTACTAATAAACAATTAACAAATTGCCATCAAATTAATTTAGCAGCTTCAAATAATTAAACTGGGCTTCATGTAGGCACCCAAAATGCTTTACAGTAAAGAGAAAACAGTGCTAGAGAATGAATAAGCTGGGTACACTAGTGGTTGATTTGGATGAGGCAAATTTAGGGTGTAGCCAGGACAATAGGCAACCCTCAGTGCTTCTCAGTATATGCCATGGAACATTTACTAGCCTGGTTCACATATCCAAGTTTACCTTACCTTCATATGTGTTGACTGCCTCTAGATTCAGGACGTGGCGGATGATATGGTACTCGTCAGCAATGCCGTTACCCCCCAGCATGTCGCGGGCCTGTCTGGCAATGTCCAGAGCCTTGCCACAGCTGTTCCTCTTTAGCATGGAAATCATCTCTGGGGATGCCCTACAAACAGAGAAAGTCAGAAAAGTCTGTCAACTTCTTAACTGAACATTGATTACTAATGTGCCTTTTTTTAAACATTACATTATGTTGTGTAAAAAAAGTTATTACCAACATACTTTTTCTCATCAATCAGTCTGCCTAATCGTAAGCAGGACTGCAATCCAATTGTGATCTCTGTAAGCATGTCTGCCATCTTCTTCTGCATCAGCTGGTTTCTAGCAAGGGGCACTCCAAACTGTATTCTGTGGACATCCATACATGTTATAGGCATATATATTTTATCCCTTTAGACTGCAAATTAGAACCTCTGTATTTACTTACAGGAATTGGCTTTTACTCATCTAGGATGTACTTTTGAAAGGCAACACAAAAGGTCCTCTAACCTGTCCAATGTGTATTGCCTGGCGGCATGGAAGCAGAACTCAGCAGCACCCAGTGCTCCCCAGGCAATTCCATAGCGAGCATTATTTAAACACCCAAAGGGACCCTGACAGAAGACACACAGACACAAGACCTCTACAGTTACCACTGTAGCGCCTTACAATTCTCACCCATGTGTTATTCAATTACAGTATGGCTTATCAGGGGGAACTTACACCCAGACCGGACACGTTGGGCAACAGGTTCTCCTCAGGCACCTCTACCTCGTCCATGAGGATCATGCCCGTGGCCGAGGCTCTCAGCGAGAATTTGCCCTCGATCTTAGGGGTGCTGAGGCCTTTCATGCCACGCTCAAGGATGAACCCTCGAACTTTGCCATCCTCGCACTTGGCCCATACCACACAGATGTCTGCCTCAGGGGAGTTTGTGATCCTGTGAGAGGGGGAACACCACATAATTAGCCCCACTTATACAGTATACCAAACCTGGTGCTTGAATTTAGGTAATGTTTAAGTTCATGTACTGATGATGTGACAGTGACAAGAATAAAACTGCACTGATAGAAAAAAATGAGTCCTTATCACTCCTGCTCCGTTAGAAAGTGAACTTAATTTTGAAGTGACATTTGTGAGGGCCATTGAGAAGGTAAGTTTTGATAACAGGGCTAGTTTTCAGATGCTTCTCAATAAATTTGAATGACATTAAACATGTTCGGGGCGCACTTGTGAATTAAAATGTAATCCCTAGAATCTCACTTCTATGAGTAAAATATGCAGACCACGCATAACTGCATGAACCAGGTATCATTGCATGAACGTGATGACTGTTGCAAATGCTTGCCAAGGGGACCACACTCCCACCTGGGGGCATGTCAGTCCATGTCCATACACACATCACTCCTCTTAACATTTGCTATTTACTCTGGATGACACTTAATGTGACTGACCCTCACGTGAACGCACATGAAGTGTGTAGAGCAGGTGTTTAAAGGCCTACACGGAAAGGCAGAATGATCCATTTCCTGATCTATAGTTACACTAGGGTGCCACCATGTGGACTCTTTCAGTCCTCCCCGAAACAAGAATTTTGTTTACAACCAATGCAGAGAGCGTCGCACAGCTAACCTTGATTAAGGACACACAGACAAAATGGTTCCATATCATTTCCAGATTATAAAAAATATTACTGGTGATTTGAATATTCAATAACAACAAAAAGAGAGTTTAATGTATAATTTGGTTTAATGCTAGTGTACAATATTTTTTTCGTTTCCCCTAGTTTTTTACTTCACAAACAAAATGTTGAGATCATAAGATAACTACTATACACTGTATTCTCAACATGGGTAATATGACCCAACCCCTATTAATAGGCCTAGCCTATTAATAGCCTATAAATAAACATCTTTGTGGGGTTACTCAGTACAGTATTTTTTTTTAGCAATGCCAGATCAGTTAAGTGATACTGAAACTTGAAAACTAACAAGACCTACCTACCAACCAACCTACACATGGCATGACTATCCACTCTGAATCATACCCACAATTAGAAACAATATTAAATATTGCCAACACAGGTTTTGAGCTCTGTCTACTCACCATGTCTTGGAGCCGGTGAGAGTAAAGGTGCGACTAGATGGGTTGTACTTGGCACGCGTTTCCATGCTGCCAGGGTCACTACCATGGTTGGGTTCAGTCAGGCCAAAGCAACCAAGGATCTCTCCCCGAGCTGGCATAGGAAACAAAACCCCCACAATATGACCATTGGTTCTGGTTCAAAATGTAAAAGTACTGTGGACTTGTTTAG
The DNA here is from genome assembly GCA_017657215.1 of Limnothrissa miodon. Lineage (NCBI taxonomy): Eukaryota > Metazoa > Chordata > Actinopteri > Clupeiformes > Clupeidae > Limnothrissa > Limnothrissa miodon. Next base: position 761,553 of record JAGFZM010000028.1, read on the forward strand.
ACTTTATTTGACATGGTACAACAAGTGCAAAAGCACAAAGGTGAATGACTCCAGTATCTCTGGCTCTTACCCAGCCTGGGTAGGTACTTCTCCTTTTGTGCCTCTGTGCCGTACGCATTGATAGGGTGCATAACAAGAGAGGACTGCACACTCATCACAGAACGGTAGCCACTGTCAACCCGCTCTACCTCCCGGGCAATCAGACCATATGCAACATAGCTTGTGCCAGCACAGCCATAGCCTAAAGACGGGAAGATAGGGAGAAATCAGCATTATGAGCAGACCTCATCTCGCCTCTGAAAATTAATTAAGAACTGGATTGGAGAATTTACACATTTTTATAATATAAATGGGAAAAGCAGAGCTCAGCACAGTTCCTCAGCTCTGCTATTGTACAAAACACTCATTATAGAAGTGTGATTTAGAATGTGCATGTCACATTGGCACTTAAATATCTGATGAAAGTAGACACTTATGGAGATTTTCCTTGATAGAAATTATGGGTGGAAGTGTTCATTGTCTCACCTTGAATTGTCGGCCCAAGGACGCCTAGTTCTCCCATCTCTGAAACAATCTCACGGTGGAAGACTACAATAAAGAAAATAGTTGTGTTTTAGACTATTTTAGGAGTGAAATACAACATTCTTCATTGACTAAGTCAAGAAATGTAACATTACCTTCATTCCTGTTGGCCATGAGAATCCGGGGCATGAGCTTATCCTGGCAGTAGGTGCGAAAGGAATCCCTGATCATGACTTCCTCCTCTGTAAGTAGTCCCTCGAGATCCAAACCATCCTTCCAGTTAAACTGTGCCTTGGCTGATTGAGAATTGTATTACCACCTGCTTTAAATTACCATTGTTAACCAAACAGAACACAATTGACTGCTAGAGTACTTTAATCATACATACGTGCTTTGGGACGCTTTGTAGTCTCCTTTTCCACGTCTGAAATCAAAAAGAGACATTGTAATACAAAGTCATTTATTAAGTTATAATTATTATAATAAATAACACAACCTGATTTGTAGGAAAATGTCTGTAAGCCAAACTACTCCATCTAGCTATCCTTACCCCATTTAGGTGTTGCTGCTGTGCCCTGTGATCTTGAAGCTGAGATCACAACTGCTCTTTGAGGATTCACGAGAAGGCGACACAGACCACTTCTTAATGCCATGGTTAAATCAGTATCTGTAAAGTGAAAATCGAGTTCATCAGCCCCATTATGTCCCAATCACGCTTCAACTAATATGTAATGAAATGTGCAAACCAAATAGTGGGGATATCCCTAGAAGTGGAATTTATGAGACATTACACCAGTGCCAGTTGTATAACGTTAAGGTTTACGTTGTGCACCGATTGGCAAATTAACGTAAATATGGCATACAATAGTTGCAAGAGAAGTCAGCGTTTCAACAATTGTTTTTATAAAGACATTTTAGCAGATTGGGACAGGTGACAGTCGGCGTCGTTGGTAATGCTAGGTGCGTTGACGGTAGCATACGATATTAGCTAACGTTAACTTGCAAGCGCAATGCAGACAAATTGTAAAACAACATATTAAAAACACAGTTCTGCTGTTAAATACATACTGCTCAGCTAATATACTCTACAATCTAGTATATGTTTACCTGTTTTCCTGACGTTATTAGCTCCTCACCCACTTTTCTATCCTGACTGTCCACCTCGCCGACTAACCTAAAAAAAAAAACACATTATTGAAGTGGTAATCGTTGTCAGCCATATTGAGTGTGTCAAGGAGGAAAAAAAATAACGTCACCCTTAAACTTACAATCTTACCGTTAGCTTGTATGTCTTCTTCTCCGTCAGTTGAAATAAAACACAAATGCAACAATTAGCAAACTATATCAAATAATACACACCCAGCGTTATGGAACATAATAAATGGCCGAAACCTTGTGACAGAAAACAGCGTTCTGAATCCCTTACTTCGATTGGTTTCACAGAGGGGGTGTGATCTGACTGTATTCTACCATTGACATTTCTACACCTGCTGTCTGGTGCGCACCAGAGAGGGTTCAACCTCAGTGGAAAACGTAAAGGAAAGATATGAAGATTAATTAATTAAGAGAATCTGAACACTTACAGTAAGGCGAGTGTTATTGATGCCAAGTTGGTTGTTTCATAGTATAAGGAATTCCCTCCAAAAAAAAACTGTTAAACTGTTAACTTGTCTATATACCATTAACACTGTCACGGGTGTATGCTAGGGGATTAAAAGGAAGCATTTAAACACCTTTCCTAACCATTTAGAGAATCCGTATGGCCATTTACTGCTAAATATCAACCATCATTGCCCCCAAATCACCTTTTACAGCTCAATATTATACTCCTAAAACTCTATTAGTGTGCAACGTTATATTGGCTTATATTTACAGAAACTTAAAAAATGTTCAGCCTACTGTAAGCATATTGGAGTTGCACTCTGAAATTAATTGTATATGTAAGTTGTGTACTCATAGGCCTAGGCCTATTTATGTTACAACTTTCACCGTTCCTTGTGTAAGTGCATTACTGCAGTTACATACATTCTCTTTTTCTAATAAATAATCATTGGAAAACTGTAAATTACTTCCAACAGTGTGCTATATTTTAAATAAACATTGAAAAGATTTTTTTGTACAATGGGTAAAGGATTTTGCAGTGGCTAGTCCAGCACCAAGACTAACACACCTGGGGTCTATAAAGGCCTTCAGGCACAGTAGGTGCTAGTAACATATAAGGAAACTAATACTACTAAACTGGAATGGAATTCCTACCATGCTTTTAGCTTTTCAAAAGCTGATTCACATGAGTTCTGAAATTATTACTGCCAATTAGGCTACTTTTTCATACAAATTGTCTTGATTAATCAGTTTGGCTTTACTTGACTGATCATGTTAAAACATGTGTTAGTGTTCATGCAGTCTACACCCCAAACTTAAGATTACTGCATGTGAAGAAAGACTTACCAATGCGTGCTAGCCTTGTGTAGACGATGATGATATCATAATGCAAGACCCGCGTCATGTCTAACAAGACAGGAGTCTAGCTCATTTTGCCGATCTCAATATCTATGATGGATCGTTTTGGAGTAAAAGGTGATTTCCATGGGGGGAGAAAAATATTTTCTGACACGGGAAAGAATAATTTTGTACTAGCGCATTGAATTTGATTACACCGTAAGTTTAACATGCTTAAAACCTTTTGTGATAATGAGAATTGACGTTATTTACATTTCCTTTGACCCCTTTAGCAGGTGAGCTACTACTGGTAACCTAGGGTAACACCTAAAGACCCCAGACGTCGAAGGCCAACTGTGACCAGGATTTGATGCCTTGCCTCTTGAACAAAATCCCTATTGGCGAAAGGCTAAACGTATTTTTCTGGAGGCTTTCTGAATAGAAAGCCCATTCTTTTGTTTTATTTATTATTTTTCTAAAGGACTTCATACCATACCGAATAGCCTACCATAAAATACTAAATATCCGGAAAGTGCGCAAAGTCACTGGAAGAGATTAAGCGATTTACTGTGCCCAATTACTTGAAATAATAACTCAAATGTAATGGTAATGCGAACATCACTCCACAAGTTGGCAAGACCACCTGAGCTTGTTTTCTCTGGTGTGACGCTCGCGCCACACACAGACCCATCAACATCAATGCTGTTGAGAACTAAGTAAAAGTATTGATGCAACCACAACTCTTTATTCGCCATTCTGTTAAACCAGTACATTTTTATATGCAATTTATTAATACAATTGTTTTATAGGTGCTGCAACGATGAATGAAGTATGTTTACCCTGTTATCTAAAATTGTTAGTGCAGTTTTATGAATAACGTTTCGCCTAATGTTGTTAGATATATCGACTCGTGTAGAAAGTGCTAACAGGAAATTGCGAATGTTATTCTCAGTGACTGATGGAGAGAACAGGCGAGGCTTCTGGTTAGTAATGCGATGGCCGCGCACTGTATTATTTTGATTTTTGTGAAAAACTTTGCTTTTGAATATAATTTAGACAAAACCATTGATTCCGAAGAGCACCGGAATTTTAGCGACACCTTTCTAAGAGGATCTCATGGCTCCTCGATTGGAATCAGACTCGCAATTTAGCAAAGGACTTTCTGTTTTTCCCGTTCACTAAAGGCCTAACGTTAGCTAGCGTCACACTAGCGGCGTTTTGGTAGTTCGGCGAAGCGGGCAACATACTTGAAAAGGAGCGGGGTTGTTTGTGTGAGTTTGGAATTTGATATTCAGGCGCTGTTTTGAGATAAAATGAACTACAGGGGTAGTGGTAATATAGTGTAGAGTGCAACTGCTTGTCAAACATTACTATTTCTACAAACGTCTAGTAAGATAACATTAGCTGGCTAACGTTAGCAAGCTGACTTCAATGTTAGCTGGTTGTTAACAAGTTAGCCAGAGAGGGGGAGAGCCATGCTAGGATAGCTGGCTAACGTAACGTTACCCTTAATAAACGAATGTGGTTGCAGAGTGATTTGTTAAGTAACGTTAACTGTCTTCGTTATGCGTCTTTCTAAGGACCCGGCGAACAGTCGTACTTCAAAATTGTAGGCGGTTGCCATGATAACGTTTACTTCCAGCTAATGTGTCACTTAGTTTAGCTAACGTTGAATCGTTTCTTATGTTATCTTAACTGAGCTGCAAACCCTGGTAACATTCATATTAACAAAATAACACCAAGCTACCATTTAGCAACCATCTGTAAGTAATGTTGGTGTTGTTTTAATAGTCAATTTGTGAACGGTATCACAGGCAAGTTTAACTGTTTTCTATGACACTGACATTAGAACCAATTTATCGTTAGCAAACGCGATCAAAATAACATTAACTGTTGAGGTTGGGTTAGTGCTTGGGTGTGTAGTAAGTTTCGCTTGAACTATGAAGGAAAGATGATAAATGGTGATATCAGTCGAACATAGAACGTTAGTATTACTAGGATTGTCGCTTAGTGCTTGAATTAATATGAGCGATGGTTAATATTGCTAGCTAGCGAAGTTAACGTTACCCGGACAACTGGGTGGTGTCAAGCGCTGGATTTAAGTGGAGTTAGATTTTTGCTTGATTGCAATTATGCACATTGACATTAAAACAGCAGTCAGCCATCTCTGAAATGGCAACAACATTTTTAACTACATTGTTAGTAGCTGTAGTAACCTGTCGTTGATGCTTGCTTCCACAGATATGAACGATAACGTGTGTATCTTACCAAGTTTTAGGAAGTGTGGATCAGTGTACTCGCAATAGCAATTTTTTTAAGAGGCCAGGTCAAGTGCGTTTTTTTCCAGAATAATGTGTATCGGTGATGTACTGGTATATGTCAATGATGTATTGCCCTGCTAAGATGAGCTTTGTATGTAACAGGCTATCCTATAAGATTTTTTTAAACACACTTTTCTGTAGCCAAATGTATTCCATTCAGCGTTTCCCTATGTTTCAGAACATAACCTATATTCTTGACATGTTGTGTTTTTTTATCTTTCATTTGTTACTCATCCTAGAAATTAGTTCTTGGCTTATTACGATTTCTATTCTTTTGTCAGAAATAGCATGGATCCAGACAGTGGGGCAGACAAACATTGTGCTCTCAGTCTGCAATGGAAGAGCTACAAGCTCGTTCAGGACCCAGCCATAAGGAGGGCTACTCAGAAAATCTACAGATACGATGGAATTCACTTCAATGTTCCAGTAAGTGTCCTGACAATGATTTCTATTCATACAATTGTACATTTTTGTTTTCCTCTTCCTCTGTTGTTAAGATTTCATTAAAAGGAATTTATGTCTATGTTGATTCCAACTCCAGGATTCAGGTTTTCCGCCAGTTGGGGAGTTACGTGACCCTCGACCCCGTCGGATCTGGTCAAGACACACTGATATGGTTCTGCCATTACCCAAGTTTAAGGTCTGTATTTATCATTCTCATATCTTGTGCATGCATATAGATTCAGATAGTGAACATTTTTACATCACACAGATTGATGCATAGTAGTCTTGACCCTTTAAAATGGGACTTGTAGGGGTTATTTTTGTGCATTAGGATCCAGTAGGGTCTTGATCAGCATTTCATGCATTTCCAAAGCTGATGTAAACTTCTGATCATGCAAGATTAAGAATGTAGGCCAGCTTTTAAAATGTTTATACATGTTCTGCTACTCACTGAAACATCTGTGTTTTTGTTTATTTGTGTTTTGGCACTTCAGCTGGATGAATACTATGTGGGGCCTATCCCACTTAAGGAGGTGACCTTTGCTCGTCTGAACGACAACATCAAGGAGCCCTTCTTGGCCGAGATGTGTGCCAAGTTTGGTGAGGTGGAGGAGATGGAGATCCTGTTTCATCCAAAGACCAGGAAGCACCTGGGTCTGGCTAGGGTACTGTTCACCAGCACCAGGGGGGCAAAGGACACAGTCAAGCACCTGCACAACACCTCTGTTATGGGCAACATTGTCCATGTTCAGCTTGACATCAAAGGTACTCTTTATATGTTTCATAATGCAGGTTATTATTGTGATTGACTGCCAAAGTGCGTATTAATGAATGTTCACTATCAGATGCCTTAATTAACTAGCTTTGCTACTTTCACCCACAGGTCAACAGAGAATGAAGTACTATGATCTGATAGTGAATGGTTCCTACACCCCACAGACAGTCCCCACGGGAGGGAAAGCCTTGACTGAGAGGTTTCAGCCTCCTGTTCCAACCCAGCCAGACACGGTGAGTTTACACTCAGGTAGAGATGATGACTGCCGCAATGCATGTGTTGTGGATTACAGCGCTATTCATTTTTCTCACATCCAGCGTCAGTAACTTGTCGGTTTTTGCAATTTCATGATTATAGCAACTGCATTCCCTGCATTTTATGTGATTCATACTTCTGTCAGAAGTAATGACATGATATAAACAGTAGTTGAAAATTTGGGACCTTTCAGAACGAAATGCATGGCTTTATATAGAGATATGTCAATTATTCAATTCACCGAACCACATCATTTATTACAATTTAATACAATATGCATGGTATCACAGGGTTTCCCCACAAAATTCTGTGTCCCATGTTTTTTTGAAGTCCTTGTCAATTTACATTCTGTATTGTACATACTGTGTGCATCATATAAGTCTGATCCCCTGCTCACTTTCCGCTAACCTAGTTTGTATGAAAGAGATTTTTTAAATTGACAAAAACGTGTGTAGAAGAAAAATGTATTGACTTGTGCATTTGAGTGAATGTAGTTAAATGTGCTGAAGAAAAAAATAAATGAATGCATAGCAGTGCTGGGATGTTCTCCTTTTCAATCCACACATTGATTCCTTGGAAGATGCATTCTGATCATGGGACAAACTCCACAGTGTAAGGTGCCGCCCTCAAGGCATAGGTGGATGAGATATGCAGTTAGGACTCTATTTCCAGTAGGTTTCATCTTCAGCTACAATCGGTACTAAGTAGCATTATTGTTGGTAATTGAAATACCCTAGCATTACATAATTTGTTCCTCTCTAGTTCATTTCGCAAGATGATCTCTAAATGTATTAATCTATCAAGGAATGCTTTGACTGTCTCTGAACTGACTTGTCTTTATCCTCTGCAGTCCTCAGACATTAGGCGGCGGCTTTCAACAGATCAGTTGCCAATACCCCCTGGCCTACCTTCCCTTACCCCTGGCAGCACAACACCATGTTCTGGTGATACAGGCTTTGGGGATCAGCGTTTGGACAGTACCCCTTCTTCCATGGGTGGTCCCTACACCCCAGGCTCCACATCCTCACAGGGTGGAGGGACTCCTTACACCCCACGCTCGGGAACCCCTTTCTCCCAAGATTCTGGCTACGGTGTTGGAAGGTACCCGACATCAGACTCCCTATTGAAACCCCCAATAACTTGCAGCACTGTTGGTATATATCCATGGGTGAAATCTGACCCCTCTTATTCATTATGTAGCATCTTCTTTTCCTTTGATTTAGTGGTTATTCTTCTGTTACAGGCATGGTGGCTACACTGGTGCTCCTATGGGAAGTAGCTACCCGCCACAAGACATGCTGCCCTCATCATCCTGTTCCTCCTCAGCAGTCTCCTCCTCATCATCACTGGGGGGATACAAGGGCTCCCGTTACCATGACGATGCCCACATGCCCCCACAGGAGCCCCCCATGTACCATAGAGGTCGCCCAGGTTACCCCCCACCCACAGCTCCCTTCCGGCCCAACGAACCCCCCTGTTACCCACCGCCCTACGCCAACCCCGGCGGTCATCACGTGCCGCTTCACCCACCCATGCCCCCACCCTCACAAGTGCCGCAGTACGAGCAACCGCCACCGTCCATGTTGGAGCGGGAACGAGACAGGGATAGAGACCGGGGTCCCGGGCGGGACAGGGACAGGGACCGGGATCGGGATCGAGACAGGGAGCGAGACAGAGACTCTGGCGGGCGCTATGGAGGCATGGGCTCCCGTCGAGGCTCCTACCACCACCAGCAAGAGGCAAACGCCACCGCTTCCTCCTCGTCTTCGGGCAAGTCCTCCTCCTCCTCCTATCATTCCCACCATGGCCACCACGGGCACCATGGAGAACGACGGGCAAGCGAGGATCGGGAACGTGGCTATCGGCGTGATAGCGTGGGCTCGCGCTCAGGGGACCATGGCCACCAGAGGCACCGCAACCACCACCACTCTCACAACCACCACGGGGCTAGCCGACGCCGTGACAGCCGGGACCGAGAACGCGACGGGCCTGACTACGCCAGCAGCTCAGACCCCCGCTACGGCCACGCCAACTCCTCCTCCTCAGGGCACCACCGCTCCTCCAACAGCCTCTCCCCTCCATACTCTTCATCCTCCACCTCCTCCTCCTCCTCCTCCTCTGTGTCTAAAGACCACCCCCCACCCCACCATGAATCCTCTAGCTCCTCTCGCCTGGACCCTCCATCCTCTCGTCTCGGGGACCGGGGCCTGGGCGACAGCGATTTCCGAAACGTTCCGCACCACACTGCACTGGCCCCTCCTCCTCCACCCCCTCCCCCACCTCTGCCGCCGGCCTCGGTCATCGCGGCCGCAGTAGCGGAGACTTTAGGCGCACTAGACTTTGGTCAGGACAGCCCTGTGCGTGAAGAGCAATGGACTAAGCCCAAACGCCGTCCCAGCACGCCTCCCATCCCTCCCCGCTCCCCACCACCCTCCTCCCCTCTCCATCCGTCTGTAGCCTCTTCCTCCTCCTCACCCTCCTCTACTTCCCTGCCTCACCATCTACCCCCCACCTCTTCCTCAGCCTCCCTCTCGCCCGGGCTGCCCCAACGGGACTCCTCCTCACCGGAGCCGGACTCCACTAACGAGAGCCTGCCCTTCATGCACCACAGCAGCAGCCTGGACTCACGTATTGAGATGCTCCTCAAGGAGCAGAAGGCCAAGTTCTCCTTCTTGGCCTCCGATGAAGACGAGGAAGAGGGCGAGGAGAGGACGAAGAGCGCGGGTGGCCAAAGGGACGCCGGGGCAGCAGCTACGGCAGCCCACAGGGCTGGGGCAGGCATCGAGGAGAGCCGGGGCAGGAAGTCCAGGGAGGATGGCAGCGGAGAGAGGGAGCGCCAGCACAGGAGAGGAGAGGGGGAGGAGATGCAGCCACGGAGAAAAGGAGAGAGGGACCGGGATGGGCGCAGGGCTCACCGCAGCCGCAAGCAGGGTACCGACGAAGCAGAGGAGCCGAGGAAGAGCCCTGCAGTGATTGCTGCTGCCGTCCCGTCTTCATCAACGGGTCCGAGCACTTCTGTGGAGCCGCCAAAAGTCCAGAGCAGCCTCCCCAACGCCTACGAGCAGGAAGAGTCTGCTGATTGCAAGAAGGGGGCTCACACACCACCCACATACAACGGGCAACCTCAGGTATATCACCATCAGTGTACACACATGTGTGTGGCCATGCTGTGCATCAATAGAGATGGAAAGATGGTTCGGTTCTGTGAGAATAAGGCTCTGGGTGGAAGTGGATGGGTATAAAATGTTGGACTGTGTGTTTGTTTTATTATAACTGTATAATTAATACTTTAAATGATAAAGTTGACAGTTGATGCTGATATGTGGGCTCGCCATAGTTTTAACATCCCTATCAAGGAGATTTCTATTTTTACGCCTCAGCTGTCAGTGTATAGCTATGTGGTGTGTGTATTACAGGGTATTTTTGTCCGAGGCATTAGTTAAAATAAGCAGGGGTCTTCTCTGTGAACTTAAAGCCTCTTGTCTCTTCTCTCTTAGCGATCGGTCCGTCTCACTTCTGTTCTCTTTAGCAGGCCTCCCCGCACTCCTCTGGGGAAGACATGGAGATCTCCGAGGAGGAGGAGGAGGAGAACCCCACAGCCCCAGCCCTGTCGTCGTCCTCGTCTCCGACCACTTCCTCACAGCCAGCCCTTCCCCCTCAGACACCGGACCCCTCGTCCTCCCCCCCGCCCTCGCTCTCAGACTCGAGCCAGCACTTCAGCTCGGCCATGCCTCCACCGCCCATCCCATCGTACCCGCCGCACTTGCCCCCACCTCCTCCGCCAGGCTTCTCCCTGCAGCCCCCTCCCCCGCCAGGCATCCCCCCTCCGCTGCCACCCATGGAGCTGCACCCTGAATACCCGCCACCGCTGCCCCACCACCTGCCCTACGACTACGCATCCTCCATGGAGCTGATGAGCCAGTACAGCGGCGGGGCACCCATGTCCTTCCAGATGCAAACGCAGATGCTCAGTCGGCTGCATCAGATGCGTGCCGCCACCACCGCCAACGGGGCAGCCGCGCCTCCACCCGGCGAGGCCCCTCTGCCAGGGGCTTCCTACCACCTGCACGGCATGCCCCCTCCTCCGCCCCCACCGCATCACGCCTACATGGACCAAGAGGGCAGTGCGGGCACCCACTACGACCAAGACCACCGTTACATGCCCCCGCACATGCCCTACCCATACCCGGACCCGCACACGGGCCAGCTGCCCCCTCCCCACCACCCGCACTCGCTGCCCCCGCCACCCACGGCCTGGCCCCCAGCCCACGTCTTGCCCCAGCACTACCCCTCACACTACCCGCCGCCACCATTTGGGGCGCTGAGCGGCACGGAGGGGGAGCAGTACGGCACTGCGGCGGTGGCTGACCCGCAGGTCTCTCTGCTGGGCCAGAGCGCCCACGAGGCCACAGTGCAGCTGGTCATGGCCACGCTCATCGAGGAGATGAAGAACATCATGCAGAGGGACCTCAAGCGCAAGATGGTGGAGAACATCGCCTTCGGCACCTTCGACGAGTGGTGGGAGCGCAAGGAGCGGAAGGCCAAGGTGAGCACCACCACAGACCACGGGCAGAAGAAACTCTTATCCGCTACTCAGTGTTTGGCCACCATTGTTTCTGCACAGTTGATCTTTTATTTTTTGTTGTTTTCATAGGTGTCATGGGTGTCTATTATGGCCTGGTCAGACTACACGATTTTTCTGTCTTTCGCAACTGTCGTTCACGATTTACCGTGACACACTATACGACTTCAGAACCATATAAACCGTTCTGCGTCTTGGTCGACAGACTGGCCACATTACAAGACTTCATCGAATGTATTGCTCCCGTCGCATGTCGTCATAGCACCGCTGTCAACAAATTGTCAGCCACAGAAGTAAACTTTAACACAGGAGCTGTTGTAATCCTCTAGAATCTTGAATATGTCACAAAGAAGTTAGTCTTTTCGTCGGGGTGTCACAGACGACAAATCGCAGGTCTGTCACATTACTCGACTCACTCACGTTCAGTGTCGTGCCCGACCTTTCGGAATCGGATACGATTGTCGTACACGACAAATTCGGGGCAAAATCGGGCTGAAATCGTGTAGTCTGACCAGGCCATTAGGCATCTCCATGTCTACTAAGCTATGGATTTTTGTTTTTTGTTGTGTGTGTATATACTATATTCACTGTGCATTGACATTTGCTTCGAACAATATTCACTAGTGCCACACAAGGGCAGAAATGGCCAGTGTGGCAACTATACTACTGTTCTGGTTTAACCTCTATCTTTGCGTGTGTGTGTATGCATGTGTATCCACAGCCTTTCCAGACACCGATGCGTGGCGTTGCGGTGCGCGAGGAAGAGAAGAAGGAGGAGAAGGCCAGCAGTCGGCCAGTGCAGCCGCTCATGTCCCTGGTGGACTGGGCCAAGAGTGGTGGCATGGAGGGCTTCTCCCTGCGGGGGGCGCTACGACTCCCTTCCTTCAAGGTACCAACCTCACACCAGGCACACTGTGCTAGATAGTACAAAACAATCACTGAGGAAGTTGACGTTTTGGGAACTGACATTGTACTGTTGCTGTTTACTTTGAACAGTTGTTGCCATTTGCATGGAAAGTAAAACCGTGTGTGCGTGTGTAAACAGGTAAAAAGGAAAGAACCGCAGGAGCTTGGTGATGGAGGAGAGATGAAGGTCAAGCGCCCGTCCACGCCTCCTGATGAAGAAGATGAAGGTGGGTTTATGAGTTCAGTGCACTAATTTCATGAGCTGTCTACTCAGCCTGGGACAGACATGACGCCTCCATCAATCCTGTTTATTTACCAGAAGAGTTGCCTGCCTGTTAATATCAGCAAAGCATTTCTAACACAAGAGCTGCCGGTATGTCTGTATATTTACATTGAACTTGCTGATTTCCCCCCCACCTCTCCTCTGACCCACTCTGATTCCCCATGACAGACTCTTACCAGGGTAAAGTTGCAGACAGTGCTGGCAGCCGAGGTGATGGAGACGGCCGTGGCTCAGAGAGGGATGGCAGCAGGAGGAGGAAGAAGAGGACGAAGAGCAGGAAGGGCTTTGACCTGGACAGTGAAGGAGAGGAGACGTCAGAGGCCTCCTCCTCTGACAAGGTGCGCATGTAGTTTCCATGTATCTATGTATTTATTTGCATAATCAGACATACACACAATTGTGTCATTCACCAAGTTAATCTGCATCACATCCTTATCCATAAAATGGTTTGCCACTTACTGTTCCAAAAGCTAGATGGCAGCATTTTCCTTCATGTGTTTGCCACCCTCTGTTTCATTGGCCGGGGCCCTTTCTCTGATGTTGTATCCTGATCATGAGAAGTTTGTTTTTAATTTTGCGAAGAAGATAATCTGTTGACAATAATACAATACTATAATTGTATGTTTTTTCATGTTTGCAGGAGGATGAGGAGGACAGCGAGAAGGGGGATGAATCAGAAGGTTAGAATAATGCTCAATCAGATCTCTCCCTTCCATCCTGTCAGATGACCTAGTTAGGTCTTAGCACATTTGAAAGGACTGTTATTGCCTAAAAATCCCAAACTGATCAAAATATTTTTTAAATTGTCATGTCTTAGTAACGTCTGACTTTTTTGTCTTTCTTTTAGATGAGGCAGTCAGTGCTGATAGCGATGATGAAAGTCTCTCCTCTTCCTCGGAAAGTTCCTCTTCCTCATCGCTGTCCTCGTCCTCTTCATCAGAAGATGAGGACGAAGAGGAAGAGGGGGAGAGGGCCGGCGAGAGCGAAGGGCTAGACACCATGGATGAGTCCACCATGGACAGTATGGCACTGGATTCAGAGAAGGAGAATGAGAGGTATCAGTCACATGTAGGATAATGAGATGTATTGGTCACATATGCAGTGCTGAATATAAATAATAAACAGGTCAACATTTTTTTTTCAGTGAACTTCTGACATTTTGGTCAGACATTGCTATTAACCTAAGAAATCCATACACATAAAGAAATTTGAATGTTAAAAGTTTAAAAAAAGTGTTGGGAGTAATAAGGTGAAACGGAAGGGAGGAAATGTGTTTAACTGACCTAAAAAAGCAGTACACCAAAGCACAGAAAGACCAGGAAATGGCTTGAATCAATCAATTGAAGGTTTTAGGTAGTGGTGCTTCTATGGTGCCATCTGAGGTTTTGAAATGCATCTTAAAGCAGCTGAATTGATATACATTTGCAACAGTATGGTTGTAGATGTCTTTTGGGAGTTCTTTGTCATTACCCCATGAAACAAAAAAACGTCATTTTTTATTTTGTGGCACACGTAAAGTTTGGGCTGATACATGCCTGATATTATTGTGCATAGGTAAAATGCAGAACATCCTTCATGTAACATGCATAATAATATGTACAATAATACACAAAACTCATTAGATGTCTTTGGGTAATGGCGATGTCAGCTTAAAATGTAGGTCATTAGTGCAATCAGAAATCCTGTTTCCTTTTAGTCAGCAAATCCATACTTTTTAAGCACTTCCGCTGCAAAACCATGTGTACTGTTCAAGATGTTTACCACAGACTAACTGGAAGTTTGTTTTTCTTTCTTTCTTTAGTGATCGAGCACTTGTCAACCAATCAGCTGCAGCTGCTGGCTCAGAGATTAAATCAGGTGAGTCATGTGAAGTATATCAGGTGGTTCTGGTGCCTTGTAATAAAATATTTAAAGCAGGGCTAAGCAACGTTCTCTTTTTTTTTTTTTCTGTCACGAGCTCCCTCTAAAGACCGCTGTATTGCACTGTATTGCACTGTATTCTATTGGAGGCGGTTGCAAGTGCTGTATCTACTGCTATGTAGAAATGAAATGAAATGAAAAATGTTGCATAGTGGGCCTTTAAGAGTGAATTGCAGGCAGATGCTGACCTCTCTTTCTTTCTCTTTCTCTTTCTCTTTCTCTCTCTCTCTCTCTCTCTCTCTCTCTCTGTGAAGGGGCAGCCCAAGTCACTCCTTTACCAAAGGACCAGAGGCCTCCATCTCCTCCCATGCCTCCTCCTCGACCGTCCTCTCCAGTGCTCCTTCTTCCCCCGCTCAAGAAGCGCAGAAAGACAGTTTCTTTTTCCACGGAGGACACAGAGTTCAAACCTCCAAGCGCTCCACTGTCCCCGTCCCCTTCAGCAACAGTAGCAGCCTCCCAGCCCGGCACCCTCGTCCCAGTCAAAGCACAACCCCCAGAATCCTCAGCCTCCACACCTGTAGCACCTGCTGCTGCCCCCGCCACCTCCACAAACAAAACGCCACTCCTCCTCCCCTTCGCCTCGCGCCCAGGCGAGGCTAACGCCCTGTCACCGTCCCCCGGTCCCGCAACTGTGCTCACCGTGCCGCCTCCGGTACGTGCCCTTCGGCCCGAGGACCCCAGGAAGGGTCCCAGCATTGCCCCAGCGGCGCCTGCCCCAGCCAAACAGCGGCGCGGTGGCGCAAGCGGTGCAAAAGACGTGCCCAAACCCGCACCCGTGTGCCGCACCGTTCAGAACCTCCCGCTGGACCACGCCTCCTTGGTCCGCGTGGCCTATGAGGAGCCGGCACCTCCGAGCCCTGTCCACAAGGGCCGCGGACGAGGGAGGTCGCGCTCCTCCAGCCTCTCGGCGCCGTCACCCGCTTACCCACCCCTGCCCGAGGAGCACGAGGACCAAGAGGAAGAGTACGAGCTGGAGGAGAGGGAGCGGGAGCAGAGGCTGAGGCTCCGTGAGCAGCTGGGCGCCTCCAGCTTGCTTCAGCTGGCGTCAGCCCCCGCACCCACGCCCGACCTGGCGGTGCTGGCCGACGTGGCACTCACCCTAGAGCCCGACGATGGGGACTCGGAGGAGACGGAGACCTCAGACGAGGCCGAGGAGCACAAGCTGGAGGCGGAAGACGACTTCTCGCTGTCGCCGCGGGGCCGCATACCAACCCTACCAGCCATGCATCCCGAGGGCGTGCTGGTGCTCACCGAGCACAATTACTTCCGCGCAGCCACACCGCTTCAGCCTTCGCCCGCTGGCCCCCACAGGAAAGGCTCAGCTGCGGGCAAACCAGAGCCAGCCTTGCTGCTGCCCTCAGACCTCAACAACCACTCCATCTCGGGTGTGCTGGAGGCACCAGAGGAGGTCATCGGAGAGGCCTCCGTCTCAGATCCGTACGGGCCCCTGGGGCTGCTGTGCGAAGCCGGAGACATGGCCGAGGCCAAGGGACCGGTGCCCAAACGCAGAGGCCCAGGAGCCGTGGCGCGGGAGGCGGAGCTGGAGATGGCGCCCACACCAGGGAAAACCAAGAAGAGGAGGAGAAAAGATTCAGAGGACCTGGAACTTCCGTCACCCAAAAAGCAGAAGGAAAAGGAGACCAAAAAGCAGAAAAAGCAGAAGCAAGAGGTAAGGCCTAGGCTAAGCGTTGCATGTTGCACGTGTGTGTGTGTGTGTGTGTGGGGGGGGGGGGGGGTGGGTGACTGCTAATTAAGTCATTTAGGTTTTTGCAAATTTTTGCACTTGGAGTTTTGTCATGCATGGTTCATCCTGTTTCACCCAATATGATGTAACCTGTAGCAGTAAGGTCAAGAATGGCTCAACCTGCCTTATGTTGTGTGTGCTGAACATTATGAAACTGGCTTCTGAGGCAGTATTTGATTTGCCTTTGCTAATTTTATCTATCTTGTCCAACTAATGAGATTTTTCTGCCAAAGAAATTTGCCAAATTTATGGTCAATACAGGCTTGTAGGGTATTATAAATTTGGTAGCATTTTGAAAAAGAATCCTCAATAATGTATACTTGTATGGATTAGTATTTATTCATGCTGTTTTAACTTGTTTCTCTTGAACCTGATTCAAAAGAAACTCCAGAAGAGCACAATTACTTTTCTAAAAAAAGGGAAGTTTTCTACAAAAAAGACCATGAGCCAGCCCCACTGCAGCAGTAGTAGAAAACTAAGCGCAGTAGTTTCTAGGAATCTGTGATTTCTTGGCAGGAAGTAATGCAACCATATTTAAAATCACACTAGGAATAAGACTGCCACACTAATACATATAACCCATTAAATGTCATGTGATTCTTTTCACTTGTGCACTTGGACCAGTGTTTGGAGACGGTGCAGGTCTTCATCACCTCATGTACTGATTCATGTATGGCGCATTTCCACAACGGCCCTGGGCCGGCCCCAGGCTTTAACCCGGTCTTAAACACCGGTGCTTAGCCCCAGTGTTGTATTTCCATTACTGAGTTTTAACACCGGGGCTTTAGGTGAACTTGGAATGTTTACTATACAAACGTAATAGCCTACGTTAATTTCCCGGTAAAGATGTATATCGCTGTTTATCATACCTCCGACATTAGTACTGAAACTAAAATGTAGCCTATGCCTACATAATATTGAATGATAATGGTTCTGCATAACATTGTCATAAAGACATTAGTAGAAATTCATTAGCCTAGGCTACTGAAAGATGGACGTGGAAAACTTTTTCATGTTTGTGTTCATGTACAACTTTATTTGTTTTCTCCGAGAGAAATGAGGCGAGACAGACAAAACGTGCCAAGCGGTACCAAATAATGTTGGCCTCTCGCAGGCAAAAGAGGAGGATGTGGGTCGCAACAAATAGGCTAACTGAAAAAAAAACGGTAGTTGGCTAGGCTAAAATCTGTTTTTACTTATTACGTTTGATTCCATTCCCACTCCTATTCGAAGTTCTCGGTCTGGCCAGCTCCGGGGCCGGCCTGAGGCCATTTGAACCCCGGCCCTGGGCCAGCCCCAATGGAAAGCCCCAAACACCAGGGTTTTACCCCGTAGTGGAAATGCGCTAGTAGTGAGGCCAGTAAGGAAGATGTGTGATCTGCATATCTGTGGTTTAACCATGATCAAAATTGTGCCATTATTGTCTTGTGTGCACTCTAGGAAGTCATCAGTATGGTGTCTTTGTTTCTCCTTCTTCCCTGTCGCTGATCTGATCTCTCTCTCTGGTTCAGGAAGTGGAGCCGGAGGAGGACGTGGACGTGGAGCAGCTGGAATCGGGCGAGCTCTCGGACTCAGACGAGCTGTCCGACTTGGGCGACGAGCTGTTTGGTCACGCCGCGGATGGGCAGCCCGAGGAGCTGCGGAAGAGTGAACGTCTCTTCCTGCAGGAGGCAGGCCTGACACCGTCGTCCCAGCGACGACCCAAACACCACCAACACACGCCGCGCATGCCGTCGGCACCTCCCCCGCCGCCACGCACCTTCAACCTGCGCAGCGAGTTCGAGCAGATGACCATCCTGTACGACATCTGGAACTCGGGTCTGGACGGCGAGGACATGCGTTTGCTCCGGAGCACCTACGAGAAGCTCCTCCAGAACGACCAGAGCGCCGACTGGCTCAACGACACCCACTGGGTCCCCCACACTGATATCCTTGAAACTCAGGAAGGAAAGGGGCCTCTGGGTGAAGGAGGGAACCAAGGCCACACAGCTGTCATGGTGCCTTGCTGCAGAGAAATGCAGTCAGTCAACCACAGCAGTTGTGTAGATAAACATGCAATGCAATACATTTGAAAGTCTGAGATTATGGGTTTAGCTTAAGTGATACGGTGATATCGTGATAAGGAAAGAGGTTTGTATTAAGATATGAGCCCCTGAGTGTGTTTTGCAGATAGTTGTATTGGTTACATGATTTAGTGGCGCTACTCGGTTGCTTAAAGAGATTTATCATGCCTTAGAGAACTGGTTTGTGGAGGGGAAAAATTGGGCAAAGAAAACCACAAAACTTGTGGAAGTTATGATACAGCTGTAGACATCAAAAAAATATGCAAAGGAATGCTATGTGTAAAATTGTCTACATTAATGATTAATACAGAAGTCTATGGAACTATGAATATAATTTTGATAAAAAAAATGCTAAACAATTGAGAATATGGTTTATATTTTAGATTTAATGAAACTATTTTGCTTTAATGGCATCTTGGCATACTCTGTATTTTCTCGTCTTTATGACAGAGCCTCCTGAAATGTTCCAAGCCTCGAAGGAGTTACTAGGCATCCTGAGCATTTCTTGGCTGCTTTGCCTTCATTCTGCAGTCCAATTCATCAATCTCAGTTGACTTCTGATGCAGGACTGCGTCTATGTTTTTCTTCGACACATAGCCTTACATAGCCTGAAAGTCTTTAGGGCCAATAAATAATGGGAAGGCGTCACACACCACAAATATACATATCAAGCACAAACACGTGACCACACAAACACATACACATAAACACATTATTGAATTTGATGGGAGGGGTGGCAAATTGCACAAATAGGGTCAGGAGGAGAGAATGTGCCATAACTTGGTGAGCTGTTAAAGTGTCTTGGCTGGTGTTTTCTCTGGGCGAGGAAGTTAATGAATATTTTGGAATGTTCCAGAATACAAGTCTTTTCTAGCCCGTCCACATATTTGTCTCTGATTTCAAAAAGTCTTGTTTATGTGATGGTGTAATTTGTTTAGTTTGCTGTTCCACCACACCCTCATTGAAAGTTTTCTGACACCTTTTGCCCTCAGTACTTGTGGGTAGTATAACGTATATAAACATTAGTCCTTGTTATGTAAACCAATTTGAGGCCTTAACCTTTGGCTGTGCACTGACCAACCTCCCAATTGCGCGACGCAAGAAGAAGGCCGTGGACACGCAGCTGAGGGAGCACGTGACGGGCTGTGCCCGCAGCGAGGGCTACTACGCCATCAGTCGCAAGGAGAAGGACGTCTACCTCGACCTGGACCTGCCCGAGGCCGTGCAGGAGGTGGACTACGACGTCACGGTAAGGATGCCCCAGCAGCTTCTTGAGCCTCTTTCTCTAAACACATCTGCTTGACTGGTGCTTTTGCAGTGAGATGGAACTTCTGCATATTTTTCCTTGCCCTTTGTCTCACTTCTGCCTGTGGATCCCCATGGGACGACATGGCAGGCTCAGTTTCATGCGGCTCTTTTCTTCTCTTTGCCACCACCTCTCTCTCCTTTGTCTCTGGATCACATGGCCAGAATTTGGGTGTAGCGGTAATATTTTTGATTAATTTCCTGCAAATAGAAGAGCCAGACCAAGTTTCTCCATGGTCTTAGACATCCAGGCATCTGATTTCTTTCTCTATTTTCAATGTGCAGGGTACAATGTGCAGTGGTCATAGTATGTATTGATATCTTGCCTTGATCCAGCTTGGATTTTACATCACAGTAAACACAAACTTTTAGGAATGAGTGTCAAAATGGAAGACAGATGTCACTCTTAAATGTTGAGCTTGAATGATTCCTTACAGGTTTTGGCCCAACTTAAGTTCTGACCAAACAAATATGTTGTTGCTTTACCATATTCATAGCATTTATGTTAATGTAATGTTCACAGGCACAGCTGATCACAATTCAATTCAATTTTATTTATATAGCCCATTTTTACAAAAGGCATGTCACAAAGCGCCTAACACAAGAGGCCTCAAATCACAACTGATTTGACTGTTTGAACAGTTTGAAAATTCATTATCCTGCCGCCATCTGGTGCTTTAATCAATGTTTATTCTTTTGTGGTCACAGGGTTCGAACCGTCTACTCTCGGAGAGACGCTCAGAGCAGCGCCGTCTCCTGAGCGCCATTGGCACGCCAGCTGTTATGGACTCAGACCTGCTCAAGCTCAATCAGCTCAAGGTAAGTGGCCTGTCATCCTCACTGCTGCACACTCATTTACGTTTAGACACAGGCATGTGTGTACACAGACACCACACAGCGCAGCGATTCTGGAGATTAGCCAAGGTCTCCTATTATAGCTTTTGGTCTGGTTCCACCTAGACAGAGGAGCTGAGCTCTAACTGTGAGTCACTGTGGCTCAAGCACAGGGCCAAGGTTGGTTGCACAACCACAATGCATTATCTCACCTTTCATATGTTGCCTTTCAAGGGTTTTTATTGCAGCTCCATTCGTGTAGTTGGACACTAGTTCCATGGAAGCATTCAGTAGTGGCGGTTGCTGATAAACAGGATGAAATATTGCTGTTGATGGAAATGTTTGTGTGAGCAAGCCAGGCCAGGCCCTTAAGGCAGAGTAGTCTCAGCATGCACTTCAGTGGAAATGAGGAAGTGTGCTTGGCTCTCTCACATTTTTTGCATTGGTGTGAGTGTCACCAAGAATAAATGTGTTGCACACAAAAATAGAAAAGCTATTTAAAATATGTGTCTTACTCACACATGACCCATGCAGCAGATTTGTGCAGTGAACCTTGTTTGTCACAAGAAGAGATAAAATCAGCTTTAATGGCATGAGTAAATATCTTGCAACATTTGTCTGTACTGGAAATGTTTCCCAATACATTATTTCTATATTTGCATTACTTGGCTACGAGTCAAACCTGTAGGTTTGATTAAGCTCCTGACATGAGACTGTGACCAAAAATCATTCAGCTATGAAGTTAGTGCCTGCATCAGTGAAATTCGAATTTGACCAAAAATAAATGTTTAAGGTTGAACTTCTCTCTTGTGATCTAGTAGCAGGAAAGAGTACAACGCAGCTGTGTCTGGAAAATTGAATGATCCTAGTTTATAATGTATAATTGGGACATGGGACACTGCCAGGAAATGAGAATTTGAAGAAGTTAGGAGTAAATTTCCTCTTCTCTGTCTCTTCATAGCTCACTGGGTTGTCTATTTAGGACCTTATGTAAACACTTAACTTGAATAAATGAATCTCTATGCTTCCTGCTTGAATCTTTCATAAAGCCAGAATTAGCCCTGGATTCCAAAGGTGGTGGGGGGGGGGGGGTGGCATTTCTGAAGACTTGGGGATCAGTGACTGTTTACTTAAAGACATAGGCCAAGTTTGCAAAATCAAGTGTTTTCTTGTGTAAATAATGTAATCGAGGAGGAGCTCAAGTGGCGCACGTCGCAGGGACGTCTGATCATGGAATGTTAGTGTCGGAGTACCAAAAGTTCATTCGGCATTAACAAGCTCCATGGGCTTCAGTGTCAACATAGGTGGTCTTGTTTTGTCGTGTGAGCTGTCCTTTCATTTAGCTTGATACCATAGCGTCCTTTAAAGCAGCTCTGTGGCTTTTAGCTCCTCGGATAAATGAATTAGGGTTAGTGCATGGGTACGTACTTGCTCTGCTGAAAGACACACCACCACGAGGTCTGTGAGATACAGATAAAGACATTTCAGCATCAGGGTGGCCAAAGATGGATATGAGATAAAAAAAACGCCACCCGCTCATTCAACTCAGCCAAGAGTTTTGTTTGCCCTGGTTTCAGTTCTGTGTGTCTGTATCTGTCTCAGTTCCGGAAGAAGAAGTTACGTTTCGGACGCAGCCGTATCCACGAGTGGGGCCTGTTTGCCATGGAACCCATCGCAGCGGACGAGATGGTCATCGAATATGTGGGCCAGAACATCAGACAGGTAACATGCGCACACACTCGTAACAAACACACTCTGTCAGTTCACATGAAGTTGATGTGATTAGACGGACAAATTTAGTCTAGACTTCCTGCTTGTGAACACACACACACACACACACTTATGTGCCGTCACATGAGTCAGATCTCGGTTCTCACAGTGGAGTAAAGGGCTATTTCAGGTCATGTGCCGTCATTGCTCATGTTCCCTGGACTTATCAGCGTCCAGGTAGCGGATATTGTTGTTTTGATGTAGAAATTAATCATTACACTCTGTGTTTGTCAATTGTTTGTACATTGCTCCATGTGCTCAGACTTGTGTGTTGACCCCCCCGTCTGTGTTTGCAGATGGTGGCTGATAACCGGGAGAAGCGCTACGCGCAAGAGGGCATTGGCAGCAGCTACCTGTTCCGAGTCGACCATGACACGATCATCGACGCCACCAAGTGTGGGAACCTGGCTCGCTTTATCAACCACTGCTGCACGGTGAGTGCGCCATTAGAACGCCAACCCTGCAATCTGTCACGGCTTTATTGCACAATTAGTCTTGGATACACATCAGGCATCGAGGGAAGACTAGTTGTTATGTGTCCTTGCATGGCTCGAAGGTCATGGTCCAAGGACAGGAGATGTGTTGTTAGGTTAGATTGCCTGTCTTTGGAGCTCTGTAGTAGAAACCACCCAGGTGTTCATTTCAGGTGTGGTTTATGGCCTGTTCTGTGCTCGTTCTCATCCACCATTACCGTCTCCCCTTTCTCCCTCACAGCCCAACTGTTACGCAAAGGTAATCACCATCGAGTCGCAGAAGAAGATTGTGATCTATTCCAAGCAGCCCATCGGGGTTAATGAGGAGATCACCTACGACTACAAGTTCCCCATCGAGGAGAACAAGATCCCCTGTCTGTGCGGGACCGAGAACTGCCGTGGAACGCTCAACTGAGAGAAAGCTCGGCCAAGACGGACCCCAGTGCGCGCGCGCGCACACACACACACACACACACACACACACTCACTCTCCCAGGCCTGGTTAGCACTGCCTCACCGCATTCAGATCCTTGACCACCGCTCCAAACCAGCTTCCATATTGAGGGAAAAAAAAGGACATCTTCTTGTGTCTATTGACTCCATGCTACCTAACAGCTGGTTGCACTCTATGCTGGCTTTCTCCACAAGATTTGTCTAGACAGCCAACTCAAAAGCAAGCCTACATGCCCATGTCGTCATAGAGACTTCAGGTCTCTTACAGACACACTCAATGTAGATTTGTCAGTGTGTGTGTGTGTGTGTGTGTGTGTATGTGTCGGTCCAGACAAGTGTGCTACACAACACGTACAAGGGGCTTCTCGCACAGATCACTTTGAGTGGGTTGAAGAGTGGGCTGTGACCCAAAAGCCGAATCACAGGTTTCATCTGAATTCCAGCTTTTGGAATTCTCTCTTGCTGCAGTATTGGATGAGGTTTTTGTGTTTGTGTGTGTGTCTGTGTGACTGAGTGAGTGAACATTTTTCAGATCCCAACCTTGTTTTTATGTCCTTTTAGAGTTTTTGTTCGTTTCTTGAAATGTTTCAGTCTGTGAGTTGACGGCGAGGTCTTGTCTGGAATGACTGGAGGTTACATCTCCCTTTAGTTCTCCCACAGGTTCTTCTGTTCTGTTACAGTTCTCTCAGAACCGTCTTCAGATTGTTGGCAGGCAGTTCGTTTTGTTTCTTTCCTTAAGTGCTCACACCTATAAGCGCACAGCAGTCCCTTGGCAGAGTCCTACGTGGCCGTTGAAAAGGCCTGAGCTGGCCGCAATCAAACGGCCATTGTAGACACACACACAAATAATGTAAGGCATAGCAAAAGCGAAATGTGTTCATGTTCGGAACAAGGTTTGTTAATGAAGCGTTAAGTTTTCAGCATTACTAGTATTATGCCTACATGTCTCAAGGCTTTTTGAAGTGTGCTATGAACTGTGATGAGTATACAGTGAAGCGCATTGTGCACTGGACTGCCGCACGTGATGCGCAGGTGTGCACGCCTCTGTGTGGAGATTGTGATTTCTTTCGTTGTTGTTGCTGCTGTTCTTATTTTGGTTTAACTTTTTATGGATGTGTTCCAGTGGCTAGGACGACTTCTCTTCACACCGCTGACTCTACTATTTGGTACCCGACAGTTGTTTTGAGCCAGAACAAACAGAATGCAGACAAACATGCTTCACCATCAGTGGTGAACTGCAGGACAGTGTGTTATATGTGCAGTAGTCTTGTGTCTTTGTTTTTGTTTGTTTTTTATGTTAATTTTTACCAGATTGCCAGCCCTGTGGAGACAAAGAAACATTTTATGGCCTTTTAAAAAAAATTGTGGCAGGTTGGAAGAAAAATGAATTCATCCCTTTCAATGGACCAAGTCAGTACCTTCCTTATTATTTTACCTCCTGTTCCGACTTGGTGTATGTATGTGTGTGTGTGTGTGTGTGTGTGTGCGCATGTGTTTTTGCGAGAGGATGTGTGCAAGAAATTACTTCTTTTTCATTGTAGTAAAGGCAAGGTTTTGTGTATGAGAGACATTTTAAGAACTTTCCCTAAGTTGGGGACTGGTTGTAAATGTAAAGAACTTGAGTTCACCAAATGCGACACAACTTGACCGGCCTGGTCATTCTGGCAGAGACTTTAGTGCAACTGCTGGAATAAGATCTCTGTGCTCAAGGCCAAGTCACTAAGTGTGTCAGATGTCTTGGACTTTAGTCTAAATGTGTGTTTGTTAGTTTTATGGTTTTCTTTTTTTATGATCCTGTCACACAACCCTATCAGCATTCAGCTACTTTGGCAAGAGGGAACCCTGTAAAATATTTGTAGGCTCTGCGGCTTTCAGTGCAGACTGACCATCTGAAGTGAAAGGTGAAAAAAAAAAAGCATAAAGTCCACACAAAATGTGTAAATATTGTCGAAGTGTTTGTTTCTCGTAGAAACACACCAGTTCCAGTTTGTAAATATGTCCTTCCTTTTTCCCTACTTTCCCTGAGAGAGAGCGAGAGAAAAAAAATCTGTACATACCTACTGTTCACCTACCTTATTTTTATTGGGTTTTTTGTTTGTTTTTTGTTTTATTTTTTTTTCCTCTTCTAATTTGATTTATTATTTTAATATTATTTGCAATATTTCTCTTGTATTAATGCGTTGAATCCTTTATTAATGGTGTATTAAAATATTTTTTAAAAAAACTTCACTGATTGCTCACTATTTTTTCTTTTTACTCTCATTGTGTACGGCTTTAGTCTGCTTTTTGAAATAATATGTTGCGCTATAGATGGAACTGCGACATTGGATCAAATAAAGGCGGATAGTGAGTAGAGGCCGTGTGACTAGCAAAAGAGAGCAGGAAGAGAAACATTTATTGGATCCATCAATGGCTCCATTATTTGAAGATCATCTGGATTTTGTCAATATTTAGTCAACAACCCTGCCTAACAGAAATATGTAAAGAATTTGCAGATGGCAAAGAGTGGTGGTGGCAGGCCTATTAATAGATGTCTTCAGACTGGAAATGCATGCTCTGAGGTCATAGCAGTGTAGGAGGCAGGTCTGTACAGGTTAAAAGGAATTTACTGATCTGTGTGCAATACGTGTGTGATGTACCTTAATCACATTCCTGACCCCCTCGTTAGTTTGTTTTATTATTGGACTTTCCCGTCATCTCCCTTTGGACTCCTCAGACACCAATATATGTTTATCTTAAAGTATCCCACTTTGGGCGTTGATGTTTGCCTGATGCTCACTCAAGCCCTTGGCTAGCTACAGTACATGTAGAGCAACTCATTATGATTGGCCACAGGTTAGTACTGCTAGAAACTTGCTTAGTGATGCCCTCTAAGATGTTACTCTAACACGGTTAATTAATGAAGGCATCCTTTAAAAGAATCTTAAAGCCACAGAAAAGAATTACATGCTAAAATAAGTTGGGGATGCTACAAAAGCTTTTTTATGACCGTCTCAGGAAAGTCTTTTTGCCATCAGTGAATTCACTCTCAGCAGTTAATCACAACAGTTTTGCTGGAAAAGTTCTTCAAATGTGCTCAGACAAGATCAAGCCCACCATGCCACAATTGTTTTGAATCCAAATTTTTCTTAAAAATTCATCACTTCATCTCTTCATAATGCTTGTATTGAGACTCTCCTCTTGAGTGTCTGCATTGTATCAGTGTCGTGGGTCTTGTACATTCACTGGATTAGCAGATTTATGGCATGGCCTTCAGGTAGACACAAGGTCAAGGCCATTTCAATCCTTCATGCAACTGAGAGGGCCTGATAATGAAAGTTACTGGCGGGTAGGTTGCTAAGTTCATTCAAAGTAAAAGGAAAATCCAAAGCCTTGTTTGAAGTGATTTTGGTATGAAAAAGAACAAAACAATTTTGATACACCATTGACTGAATAAGGCCCAGCAGCCAGGAAGTTACTATCCGTTTTCATTTTCTTATGCCTTTACAAGTTATTTGCTGATTTGTTATTTGGTCTGCATGTCAAAATGACCTTGAACGACAAGGCGTTTGCATAGTGCACACTGAATTGCTCCTTTCTACACTGAATCCTGTTGCCTCCTCCTAGCCTTTGAAGTAAATTTCCTGCCTGCCTCCCATCCCCTGCATCTGCAACTCACATCACAAAAGACTCACATCTTCAGGGATTATCATATCAGAGGATAAATTATACTTGCTGCAAAAGTATGCTGGAATAACAAAAACAACATTAAAGTAGTTTGAGTTCTCTCTAGACAATTACTGATTAGACTTGGTCAATTAGAAATATTATATATAAAGTGTAACATGTATGCAGTTACTTGATTCATCAAAAAATACATGACATAAACTTAACCATTTGGTGTGTTGGAATCAGCACACTGAGGTATCTTATTAGGTCGGGGCTAAATGATTACTGTTTTGGACAAGGCAACATTAGACAGCTAAAGCAGATAGTCTTAATGTAGTTTGTGTTATTCCAGTGTACTTTTTCACGCCATTCTTACCTACAGTACTCCTTACACAATTCATGGGCTGTAATCTAGAGCATTACAGTTGCCTTTATAATCCTTGCTGTGGACCTTGGATGGACCTTAACTACATAGGAGATAACAGGACTGGTTATATTGTTACGTCTATGACTTATCTGAAAAGTTTAAAGATGCAGGGGATCCAGAGGATCTCTGACAGACTGTAACATTTTGTCATCCCAGAAGACTGTGGTCTCTGCCAGATCTTCCAGCTTGTTACACTCAGTAACTGTCAGTTCATTTGGTAACAGTCACATTTCCAGTTAATCAATTTATGCAAACATTTGGTTAAACAACCAGTACTACCGGACTGGTATAGGTGACTTGTCATATACTGTATAACATGACTCTTTTGTGTAATGTCAAACATCAAATGTAACAAGTGCAACAAACTTTTGCCAGGCTCTTTACTTGTCACACAAGCATTAAAAGGACATTTATATTTTTAATGGTCTATTTTGGGTTTTTATGACACTGAAAAACACAACTTGTATAATTCCATTCTTCCAACTAGTTTGGAATTCGGCTCAAAGAATCATATCAGATTTGGCATTTTTCCTAAAATACATTGTCCCACTAGAAAAAAGAAATTTGCATCCACAAGTACTTATACCTATTGTCTGAAATTGTGAAATATGGATATGCAGCTTTATGTATTTTCCCTTTATTGGAACACCTCCAGGCCTTTAAAACAAGTTCAAATCAGATTAGACAGTCTGCATCGTCTTGTCTTTCTGATGGACACTTTTATGTGTAATCAGGTGGAATCATGTACCTTTTCTCCTCTCTGCCTATCTATGTATCTATATCTCTATCAGTGAAACTTAATTAACTGATGCAAAATAATCTTATCCCATGCATTCTTACACTCTTTCACATGCACTCCTTTCTCTAAAAGTTTAGACAGCTTCATTGACAACATTTCAATTGTTTCTGAACATGCTGCAAAGCTTTTATGGTGGTAAAAATTGTTTGCCCACATGGACAATAATGGGCCATAGTGCATGGGCCATATATAACATCAGTAGGACATGCCCGGAGCCTACCAACTGAACAAAGAATTTAAATTTTGTTTGTTTTGCATGCTTGTTTATTAGGTTAATACTGAGTACCCACTGTAAGTCAAACTTAAAATGATATTTTAACACCATGGTTTTACATATGTGATAAGATGCTATCAACATCATGGATTTTGGAATTGCCATCTACTCACCAAGTGCTACTCACCAAGTGGTTAGTGGTGCTCAATGATGTTCCAAAACATGTATCGTAGCGAAATAAAGCTTCCGTCATGTTTTATTTGGCACTTTGTTTATATGAAGGAGCAAATAGATCTTACAAAATGGCAAATAAAACATGACAGAAACTGTATTTTGCTACGATACTTGGGTTGGAACATCAGCAAATGCCACTAATCACTCCATGAGAAGCACTTTTTTAAAACCAGTGTTTTAAGGATAGAAACAACACATGCCCATTGCTAGCCATTTTAAAGGCAGGCAGAGGCGATTCTATATTTCCCAAATAGCCGAGACAGGAGCAATCATCAAGATTTTGGTGTCAACCACTTTATTTCATTTTAGACAACCTGTGAAAGGGGCTCAATGTGTTAAAAACCGAACTATCCCTTTAACATCTGTGGGTTAATGGCTTAAGCATTACAAAAAAGGTGGATCAAAAGGTTAAATAGACCTGGCCAGTTATTGACAAATATGTGCAACCAAGGTCATCCCAGGCAGTTCAGCACTTGGTTTAAACTTGCAACCTCACAGCCAGGCACGTGCACACATAGGTCTCATCCTGTGAGGAGCACATGCCCTTTTTGGAATTGTACTCAGATGTGCCCTTTTTAAGGGAGTTTTTTTTTTTTTTTAAATAAATCATTGCTATTGGTAACCTTTTTCGTCTGTAATTTAACAAAAATTTAACCAATTACAGGAATTAAAAAGCGTATCTCTTAGAACCGTTCAAACTGTCAGTCAAACTTCACAACTGCACCCCCTGAGTGCAGATAGATAGATAGATAGATAGATAGATAGATAGTTTATTGATCCCCAAGGGGAAATTCAAGATCCCAGCAGCTTAAAAAATCATACACAACATATACTACAGTGTACACAGGATGATAAGAAGCAGATCAACAAAACATGACTAGATCAACATTACTAAAAGGAACAATAGAATACAAATACTAAGGGTAGAGATGCGCATAAATGTACTGTGGTCTAGTATGGTAAGGTAGTAGTGCAAATGAGTCCAATAGTGCAACAGTACAAGATTAAAAGTCTGGTGACCAGCAATATGTGCATATGTAAAATGGGCAATAAAAAATATAAGCACAGCAATTTAACAGTTCTAGTATAAGTATATGGACAATAAGATAAAAATAAAAATAGCCTAATAATATAAAAATTACAGCATCAGTGCAAGGATAAGTCATATAAGGGTTCATGCATCAGTCAAGTATGAAGGTCAAGTATCAAGTTACAGTTATTGTTATTGGTCAAGTATGAAGTTACAAGTATAGGGAGGGGTTGTGCATGTGGGCTAATGTAGCCAGTAAGGTCCGTAGGCAGTGTCAACAATACACAGTATTGTAGAAAAATGTCTTGTAAGTGTATAAGAGGGTTCAGATAGACTATGCAGAGAAGTCCAACTCTCCTTTTCCTTTCAGTGAGTTGTAGGCCCTGGGTACAAATAACTTCCTAAGTCTGTCTGTTGTGCATGTCAGGGAGTATACTCCAGCTGATCAAGCTCTTCTGCTACATGATAGTGCTGTGGAGTGGATGACAGTCATTGTCCAGGATGTTGAGTAGCTTGTTCAGGGTCCTTTTGTCTGATAGTGAAGTGATGCACTCCAGTTCAGCTCCCACAACAGAGCCAGCTTTCCTTACCAACCTGTCTAGTCGCCCAGCATCCCTCTTCTTAGTGCTTCCTCCCCAGCATGCCACAGCATAAGAGGACGCTGGCAACAACAGACTGGTAAAACATCCAGAGAAGCTTGCTGCAGACGTTGAAGGGCCGCAGCCTCCTCAGGAAGTACAACCTGCTTTGCCCCCTCTTGTAGAGTGCTTCTGTGTTGACTGACCAGTCCAGTTTATCGTCCAGATGTATTCCCAGGTACTTGTATGTTTTCACCACCTCCACATTAACCCCCTCTATGGTGACTGGCATCAGGACGGGCTTGGACCTCCTGAAGTCCACCACCATCTCCTTGGTCTTGGCAGTGTTGAGTTGTAGGTGGTTGAGTCTGCACCATTACACAAAGTCCTCCACCAGGCTCCTGTATTCCTCCTCCTGCCCATTCCTGATACAACCCACAATTGCAGTATTGTCTGAAAACGTCTGCATGTGGCATGACTCCGTATTGTAGCAGAAGTCAGATGTGTACAGGGTGAACAGGACTGGAGAGAGCACTGTTCCCTGTGGAGCTCCGGTGCTGCTGATGACAGTGTCAGAGAGGCAGTCCTTCAGTCCGACGAACTGTGGCCGCTCCATCAGGTAGTCTGCAATCCAGGATACCAGGTGGGCATCCACACCCATCTGCAGGAGCTTGTCACTCATTCTGGGGGGTTGGATGGTGTTAAAAGCACTGGAGAAGTCAAAGAACATGATTCTCACAGCACTTTTCTCCTTGTCCAGGTGAGTGTGTGTCCTGTGTAGGAGGTATGAGATGGCATCGTTGACGCCCACTTTCTCCTGATAAGCAAACTGTAATGGGTCTAGTGCATGGCGCACCTGTGGCCTAAGTATCCCCAGAACCAGTCTCTCCATGGTCTTCAGAGCAGAAGCAGATGAACGTCTTCGTCTTGTAATGGTAAAATATCGTGTTTGAATACGTGCCAAGTTGTCTGTATGAAATAAACAGAAGTATTCATATAATGCATCACCACACCGGTGTGATGTTGACATAATGTGATGTTGTTTGGGCAAATCGCACACTTTTGCTGTTCAAAAACCCGTGGTGTAACTGCATTTTAGTTTGACTCAAAGTAACTGAGGGATCCAGCAGTGTTGGGCAGCAAAGTAGCGAGGCTACTAGTTAAACTACTTTTTGTAGAAGCATGAATCTGATAGCTTTTCATACAGTAGTTTAGCTATTTCTTTGGCCATGTGTGGTAGCGTTCCTTAAAGGTACATAAGAGCATTAGCTCACAGCAGCAAATCTATCTAGGCTGTAGCCTACATTGAACATCCATTTATTGTGATGCATTTGTTGAGTCAGTGGTGCCGTAATCAAAAATGTCCATAATGTATGGTGACATTACAGTAAACAGTCATATCAGTAGGCTACACTTATCAGTTAGGCTACCATATAGCTATTGAGAGAGCTGTTAGTTTAATATAATCTTAGAAGGTTGGATCATGTATTATTATAGGCCTTTTGTACAAATTAGCTCATGTGTAGTTAATTTACTTTTTGTAACTTAGCTTGCTACATTTTGTCTTCAGGTAGCTTTGGTCTCTGATGTGGAGTAACTGGTAGCTTAGGTAACCACATTTTCTGAGTAGCTTGCCCAACACTACTTATCAGCTAGGTAAAATATATTAGATGTAGGCTATAAGATGAAGTGGCACTATATAATTCCAAGCTATCATAAAATATTTACATTTACATTTACATTTATGCATTTAGCAGACGCTTTTATCCAAAGCGAGGATAACAATCAAGCTACATAGCAGAAACCCTAAAGAGCATAGTGCTAGGGAATAGTGCTTCAGTTCAATTTAGTGCTAGGATAGAAGATGTTCTCTGAATAGCTGGGTCTTTCAGAGCTTTTTGAAGGCCTCCAGAGATGGCCCTGTTCTTTTGTAGGTCATTCCACCAGCGTGGGACGACACATGAGAAGAGTCTGGATTGCCTTGGGCGAGGTGACGGGACTGCCAGTCGACAGTCATTGGAGGACCGGAGTTGTCATGGCGTAGCCTGAGCCTTTATGAGAGCGCTTAGATAAAAAGGGGCAGATCCTCTTAGCACTTTGTAAGTCAGCATCAGTGATTTGAATTTGATGCGAGCCGCCAGAGGCAACCAGTGGAGTTTGCTTAGCAGAGGGGTGACATGCGTCCTCTTTGGCTGATTGAAGATGAGACGCGCCGCAGCATTTTGGATCATCTGAAGTGGCTTGACGGCACAGGCAGGAAGTCCTGCCAGAAGGGCATTACAGTAGTCAAGGCGTGAGAGGACCATAGTTTGAACCAGCAATTGGGAGGCTTGTTGAGTTAGGTGTGGTCTGATCTTTTTGATATTGAATAGTGCAAAGCGGCAGGCCCGGGCAACAGAGGCACATGGTCATTGAAGGTTAGCTGGTCATCTATCATAACACCTAGGTTCCTGGCTACCCGTGAGGGAGCAAGAGACAAGGAGCTGATGCAGATGTTGTGGTGAATAGTTGGTTTATTAGCGGGGAGGACCAGCAGTTCGGTTTTTGAGAGGTTCAGCTGGAGATGATGGTCTTGCATCCATGCAGAGATGTCAGAGAGGCAATCTGAGATTCGCGTTGGGATGGTTGGGTCATCGGGTGAGAATGACAGATAGAGCTGGGTATCATCGGCATAGCAGTGACAAGAGAAGCCGTGCTGGCGAATGATTTGGCCCAAAGAAGTGGTATAGATGGAGAAAAGAAGGGGGCCCAACACAGATCCTTGGGGCACTCCAGTAGCAAGGTGGTAATGCGCAGACGTGTGTCCTAGCCAGGATACTTTGAACAGTCGCCCAGTGAGGTAGGATTTGAACCAGCAGTATGCATCACCCTTGATGCCCATGTTTGACAGTATAGATAATAGAATACTGTGGTTTACCGTATCAAACACAGCTCACAGGTCAAGCAGGATGAGTACAGATGACCTTGATTCCGCTCTGGCTTCTTTTAAGGCTTCATCCACAGATAGTAGAGCTGTTTCAGTGGAGTGGCCACTCTTAAAGCCAGATTGGTTGTGGTCGAGTAGATTCTGTTGGCTCAAGAATTTGGTAACCTGTTTGAATACCGCCCTTTCAATAGTTTCAGCAAGGAATGGA
Organism: Limnothrissa miodon; assembly: GCA_017657215.1. NCBI lineage: Eukaryota > Metazoa > Chordata > Actinopteri > Clupeiformes > Clupeidae > Limnothrissa > Limnothrissa miodon. The sequence goes on from JAGFZM010000028.1 coordinate 794,706, forward strand.
AGGAGAGAGACCGGCCTGTAGTTTCCCACCTGGTCGGGAGCAAGAGATGGTTTTTTGTGTAGAGGTGTTACCTGAGCATGCTTGAATGCAGTAGGGAAGATTCCTGTTGATAGTGAAGCGTTGATCACATGTGTGATTGCTGGTGTGATGGTTGGAGCTATGGATTGCAAAAGGTTGGTTGGAATCGGGTCCAGAGGGCACGTTGTAGGACGGCTGCAAGTGAGAAGTTTAGACACATCTATTTCGGTGAGGGGTTTGAATGAAGCAAATGTCACAGCAGGACTATTGCAATTGGAGGTGCTGCCGCTATGGCCCAGTTGTAGCCTTTGCAGTTGGTTCAGAGAACTGCCTACTGATGGCAGCTACTTTGTCGTTGAAGAAAGAAGCAAAAGAATCAGCTGTCAGATTGGTAGCAGGAGGTGGTGGTGGGGGTTGAGTAAGGTTTTGAATGTTGAGAATAGTCTCCTGGTTTCTGTGGTGTTTTGAATTTTGTCATTATAGAAAGCCTTCCTTGCAGCAGTGACATCGGATGAGAAGGAAGAGAGCAGTGTCTGGAACCTGTTTAAGATAATTGAGATATTTAGATATAATTTTGATTTATAATTTAAATGGTCTTTAAATGCCTTTGTCAAATAATATAAGAATATTATTGTGTGTTATTGTTTTGGGGTTGGGGTGCCCTTTTTTTAATTTCAGCACATGCCCCTCAAAAGTTCTGTGCACGGCCCTGCTCATAGCAACATTGGATAAGCCGAGCCTAGTGCCTTCACCCACCCACCTCCTCCCAATCCTCTCCCTCTAAACTTAATTCCCATTTGAGTTAATGGCACCACAATGGCATCCTGCAGTCCACCACTGGACTGATCAGAATAGAAGCTAAGTGTGCTAGTTTGTGGACTTGTGAAGTATAAGTTGCTCTTGAGTTATCGCAAGGGAGGTTTCGCTGGCATCTGTTACATGTGTGCAATGTATTTGTCTGTTACATGCATGCAATGTTTCATTTTGACCCACATTTCTTCTTTCTGCTGTCTACATGTATGTTTGACTGTCACACAGCTTTTTGTAAAATGAGGAAATATCTGTGGGTAACTGACAGAAAATATAACCTACACTGAATTCAAACAGAAGAAATCCTGAAAAGAAAACACGGACAGATCACGACATGTGTGTGTGTGTGTGTGTGTGTGTATGTGTGCGCGCGTGTTTGTGTTTGTGTGTGTGTGTGTGTGTGGCAACAGCAAAAATTTAACTGAAATTGCATTTAGAGAAACAGTTTAACTGTCTTTTTGCCCTTAGAGGGGATGTGAGTACACAACAGTTACAGATAAGAGGATGGACATTAGACATTACAGACAGCTGCAGACCACAGTTACATTTCTCCTTAAGGACATTCAAAAGCTTTCTGCATGTGCACATAAAGCTGTTCATCACCTTTACCCTGGGCTTGGAAATACTGATCTGAATTAGCTGCCAAGCTACATCTCATATCCAATAATCAACAAAGGCAGTAAGACTCCTTGTCCGTCTGTCAAATAAAACCAATGAACTAACAGTAATGATGTATTTAGGGTCACTCATTTTTCCAGTTGTTTGGGGCATTTGTGAACCTCGTTCTGGCATTGTACTATTAATCCACTAAACAACAAACATGCTTCTTATGAGCAAACAGAGCTGAGAGAGAGTGGCAAAATAAATATATTCTTTTTATTTTAATATTCTATAGCCTATTATATTATTTTCACAAGTATCACAGTTAGGACTGTTATGACATTGTACTTGTCTCCTGTCCTTGTCTGTATGCTATGATTTTTTGTTTTGTGTGTAATATGTGGAGTAAGGCGCCATGATTACTGGTATGGGTCTCATTGTTGTCATCATTACTATTTGAGTCTTATTTCTAAAGGCCTTCACTTGCAGGCTGATGATTCAAATAGAAAAAGATGACGTCTAACATTAAACATTTATGAAAATTTTCTTAAAGATTGTATGAAAATAATGGTCTGTTCTTGAATTTCAAAATACAGAAGGTAAGGGAATTTAGGGACACATGACTTGAAAAATGAAACATTGTAAATTTCTCTCTGTGTCGTTTTATACAACTTAACCCTCAGCCCCTATGCTTAACAGATTTGTCCTTGAATGTGATTCCAGGAACAAAGCCTTCACCTGACGAAACTAGAGCTAAAACTTGACTTTGGCCTAGAGATAGAATTGTGTTTGCAGTCCCTTATGGAATCAAACTTCAGATGCTCATGATCAGTTCTCATTATCCAATGTAGAGAGTTAGATCTCTCTATCAATATGTCTGTGTTTTTTATCAGGGACATTACAAGCACCTATAACGGTAGAGTAGAAACTGTTCTAACTCATCTCCTCTCTGACTTTCCATGCCATTACCACCCTGCCATGAGTCATCACTGCCTTCTACTGCCTGACCCTGCACCTCTTGCCTCCTGGGTACCCAACCAACCCCACCGAACATGCCATCCTGCTGAGGACCTTCTTCCAACATTTGATCCGGCAGCACTCCTGAATGGTCCTCAACCCACTTCACGGTCCATGCCACTGCCTCCCTGCTGAGGGTCACCCCTGCCTTCCACTGCCTGATCCTGCATCTCTGGCTTCCTGGGCGGGCTGCCTTCAGCTCCACAGACGACCCTGACATGATTGATACAGCCTCCAGTTGGCCCCTGGTTTGACTGCACCTAATGACATGGGACTATATCCTGGGATTATAATGGGACTCCTATATTACTTTATTTATACCACAATTTTCTTATAATGTGTACCTAATGGAATAATAGTGCACTTATCACCATCTGAGAGACTGAAAACCTGCCATAGGCAGCTGGGCTAGCCCCTTGAGCCGTCGGAACTGCCCAAGGTTTCTTCCTTTACCATAAAAACAAAAATATAGGGGATAGGGAGTTTTTCCTTGCCCCTGTTGCTCATTGGGCCTCTTTGTGTTAAGCGCTTTGAGACATGCCTTTTGTAAAAATGCACTATATAAATAAAATTGAATTGAATTAGCGTTCAGACAAAGCTGAAGGAGTGTTCAACCATTTCATACCCATATATTCACATACCATCTTTTTCTGTTTCTTAGTATAATCTATACTTTTTTTTTGCTACAAAGCAGTTCATCATACGTTTTTGTGGAGAAGATATAGGCTATGTCTGAGATTTCACAAAATGTGACGGTAAGGATGAATAGGCACTAAAGACTTGCTCTTTCCAGCACCAAGTGTTTTTTTTTTTTAGTGCTGCTAAAAAAAAAAGTTTTCTTCGTGTTGCATCTGAGAGGAGGTAAGCCTAATCTTACTACCAGAAGCCAGAACAACTTAACGGATCCTTTAACAAAATTGTTCCAGTGTTAATACACACAATGTTATGAGCTGGCATTCACATGATTTCCCCCACTGCCACATGATTTCTACCACATTTTACCCATTATCCCGCATGTAGACCTACAGTAGGCCTATGTCTCCATTTGCCTTTCCCTGCAACGACAGACCAGCGCAACTCCTGTGAAACTCCTGTGAAACTGAGTAGTCTACTGCTGCTGTTTCAACACTGAACGAACATATGTGGGCTATGATCAGAGACGACCGATTCTAATCGTTCGTTGTAGTCCGTTCAAGTACTAACCACAAAGGCTTGCTGCCCAAATGTGCAGGTGCCCATTGAGAGACCTTTACGACTGGACATTTGGCAAGGGTTTGCTGTGTAGCTAAGCTACCAAACTGATTCCATGTCAGGCAGCCAGACCTTATTGCTCCTCTTGGCAACACAACACCTGAAAATCTTTTGGATCATTACAGAGGAGTTACACGCACAGATTTCAAATCGTGTCCCCTTTAACACATCGTGCTACTGTAGCAGGAATGGCAACAACAAACGAAGCATTTGTTGGAAGACAATTTTCCCAAACCGGACACAACCTCCAAAAGACCAACATAAACGCTATCTACCCCACGTTAGTTTATAAAGTCCACTTAATAGTTTGGGCGGTAGCATTGACTCAACAGAATGTGCTTTCGTGCGTATCTTCGCTTACGTCACGGATCACGGTTTTCTCGTCCTCAGTAGGCTGGTCTACAGTTAAGATCTACGGCTAGAATGATGAATTCGGAAAACGAGCTGCACACCCACTTTGTTTCTCTTTGCAGGTGAAGTGAGACTGGAAAGCAAGCATACGATACACTCAGTCTAAAATAGACAGCCTGCACGGACGGTTGGGTGTTTAAGGAGACAGAGTCGATATTTTTGTGCTCGAAAGACAACCACAGACAACATGTCTAGCGAAAGCACGGGCCTCGTTTATGTGATTACTGGGGGATGTGGATTTCTTGGGCAGCACCTGTTACACGTTCTTCTTGAGAAGGAGGACAGCATTTCAGAGATTCGCCTGTTTGATAAACACATTGACGTTAGTCTACAAGATCGAAGCACAGGTGAGTCAACGTTATCCATTATGTAGCCTATTTGAAGTAAATGGATCCGAGGCTGCCACCCTGCATCAGAAGTTGCGTAGAGATCTATTTTTCTGACAGCAGACTGACCTTATAGGCTTAGAGTTTAAATACTATTATGCTAATAAATGGCTAATCAAATGAATGTGTGCATTCTTGAAAACGTTTAAACGTGCTTATTTGCAAGACGGTGCTGCTTTCTTTACCATGACAAAACGAGCACTCCGTTTAGGAAATTAAGCAGACATTGTCTTTAGCAAAAATAAGTGTAGTAGACTGTGGCACTACCCAGGTTACATCGTAGCCTACACTACGGCAGGGCTATTCTGGTAAAAATTTCATTTGGGCCACATTTCAAAACCAAGATGTTATGTTGGGCTGCATATTTTCAGCAGTCATTAATAAGTAGTATGACACTTTTCAAATCAGCACAAACTTTAATTACAAAACATTGTTTATGTGTTAGGCCTACCCTTCAAATTGGCAACATTGAATACACACAAAGATTGAGAATGCATACAATGTCATGAGAGTCGTCTTGACAGCATGTGGGCCACGTCTGGGCCACATGTGGCCCTTGGGCCGCCAAATGAATAGTCCTGCTGTACAGTATGAACAGTATGGTAGGCCTATTTAGCCTAAAAAACAGCAGGTTGAGAGAGAAATCTTCCCAAAGGACCACAGAATGATGTACGTCATTTAAACATTTCAGAGGGAAAAAACATAGGAAACCACTTCAGAGACCTTGGTGACGAGCATCCGTATTATTAATGACTCTCAAGGGTGTATGGTCAGTGCCAGGTGTGACTGGTCACTTCCCTTTGATTCCCCTCCCCTCTCCATTGTTTCCTATTTTGCTCATCATTGAATAATTGAATCCATGATCACAGCCTTTTTTATTTGGTGAAATTTGTGCATGCGTCTAATGCTGATTCGTGTAATGTTGATCTCAAGACTATGACCATGCAGTGATGAATATTTACCAGAAGTAGACTACAAAGGCAATTTGTGTCTGTTTGTTTAACAGAGCCTTCCAGTACAGCATGTCTACCTTGGAGACCCATGTTAGATTAGATATGGATGTATTGCTTTGATAGTCATAACTCATGTAGGGTAGGAAAATAATGCATGCAAAATATCTGAAAGAACGTTTTAAACAACACCAAACAGAAACCATACCCTCATCAGGGGAATAGCCCCATAATTGGAAAACTACTTTGAGCTCTGTAAGAGAACACCTCCATGGAGAGATATTAAACCACTTGGTTTGCATCTGATTTAACAGTTTTCTCCAAGAGCGTCTAGCTGCAGCCGCACTGTCAGGCCCCCTGCAATGCATGTATGCATTGATCATCCGTCTGAAAAAAGACTAAGCTTGCTTAAACTAAATCTACATGGCACATTGGGATATAAACAATACCAATTTATATTTAAAAACAGCTCCTATTACAATAACATTAATAAAAAATATAAACAAATCACCACCAACAAAAAAGCAGTATATCTGTAGGCCCTGTGGGTCAGAACAGGCGTCCACAAATACATCCATGTCCTCTTGCAGCTGGAACACAAAGAGTCAGTGTTTCCCACACATAGACGAATTTGTGGCGGTGCGCCACAGATTCAACACCGACCGCCACATATTTAGTTTTGATTTTTTTTTTCTTTAACGCTATTTTAAAAATATGCATCGTATTCATTAAGCTGCATTTTCTTTCACTGCTCTCCCTGCGTCTCTCTGTCACTCACACGTCTCTCTCACATAGCCTACACCAGCGTTTCTCAAAGTGTGGAGCATGCGGTACTGCAGGTGGGGCACGAGGAATCGGAATAAAATAAGCATTTTATGTCTGTCTTTTACAGTAGGTTACTCAACAAAAGAACACCCACTCACAATGGATTCATAATTAGACACCTTTAAACACCTTAAAACACATTAAAAATTAAGCCTGCCTAAAACTATATTGAGACAAATAATAATAGATGTCGGCATAAATTGCGACATAGGCTACACAACAGCTACACAATGTGTGTACCGGTATTGCGTTAAATGTTTAAAAAATTGACGCATTAAAAAACTTCACTTCCGGTCCTTACAGTGCAAGGGGTCTTTCAATGTGGTTGCAGCTGGATGCCTCTCGCTTTTTACCTACAATTTATAATAGGCTGTGGGCTCTCGTGACATATGCTCATATGATTGTGTGCAGTCTGTAAGTGGATGTAATTATAGGAAAAAAGAGGGACTAAGGAGGCGCTTCAAGCTAAGAAGTCTCATCACACAAAACTTAGCTCCTCCACATCAACCCAAACGTGGCAGTTAAATTATTGAGTTAAGTTAAATTAGAGTTGTTTTCTGGAGTGGAAGTTTGTGTGCATTGTTGGTAGCGTCCACTTCCAGATCTGCCAGGAAGTGTGTGTTTCAGTTGATTACAATGAGTTGTTTGTTGTGTACAACTGGGCGGTGGTGGTGCAGGTGGTAGAGGAGCCGTTCGGTGACTGCAAGGTTGCAGGTTTGAGCCCCACTCTACCTGACCCCATCGAAGTGTCTTTGAGCAAGACACTGAATCCCCAAATTGCTCCTGGTGGCTGGCTGGAGCCTTGCATGGTAATCCCCTCCACTGGTGTGTGACTGTGTGTGATTGGGTGAATGCCATAGCAGGCGGTGCGTGGAGACGCAGCGGCCTCTGGCTCTCCTGACCGTGCGCATCACTGTGGGATAGCTAGAAACGTAATTTCGATTCCTCTGCATGTCCAGTATATGTAGAGAAATTGACAAGGGTTAATAACCTTAGACTTAACTTAACAAAGACAATGGAGATGCACTGATGCTGAAGAGGAAATAAGCATCAGGAGAAAAGTTGACAGATCTTACTGCTAGGGCTGTGCGATTTTGCCAAAAATCAAAATTGCGATTTTTTTCAACCAATATTGCGATTGCGATTTTTCACAATAAAAACCACAAGCGCCACATATATTCCATTAATATGCATATTTGTACACAATCTCTAATTAAAGGTGCTCTAAGCGATGTGACGCGTTTTTAGGACTAAAACATTTGTTGTTACATACAGCAAACATCTCCTCAAAATCTGCTAGCTGCCTGTCCCCTGAACACACTGTAAAAAAACGCGGTCTCTGTAGATAGCCCAGGCTCCACAAATGGCTAAAAAACACAGTGGGCAAACCTAGCATAACAAATGAAATGAAACATAACAAACATTGTTCCAGCCAATAAATGACAAGAAGGATTTGGAGGAGGGGTTGGGTGGGGGTTAGTGCGCGTGAGTCTTTCAGGAGGCAAGGGAGGGAGGGGGAGGAGGGAGCTTTCCTCCGTTTTGTTTGACAATACTTCGAACGTCAACAAGAAGTGACATCAAACACAATCGCTTAGAGCGCCTTTAAAAATAGAAAATTAACTACTCATTAATCAGCATATTTTCATTCAAGAGAATATCTTGTTGCGTTGAACCCCAATCCTTGTTAAACATGTGCAGAGTGTGGCTAATAAACAGGTCTATGCATGAAGTCTATGCAGTTACAAAACCAAAAAAAATTGCGCGCCTCTGCGATTTCGAAATTGCGCTTTTCAAAATTGCGATTATATTGCGAATGCGATTAATTGTACAGCCCTACTTACTGCACACTATTTTAGGCTGATACACTTGCACGGTCACGTAGGAGTTGAGGTCAGGACAGGAGGAAGTTTGTGGGTGTGTAACGTTGCACATATTTCCAGTAAATATTGTAGTTACATGTAGCAAACTTCCCTAGCAGCAACATTTCCAATCAGTATAGTTGCAATTGTGGCAAACATAAACCCCTCTTTTTCTAAGGACAGTACAATGATTTTCATTTATTGAAAAGACCTTTCACAACCATCCGCTCAAAATGACCTCAGTGAGAACTGTGCTGGCTTCACTGAGTTGTAAAAGTTGACCATTACCTTGAGAGATAATGGTGCTGTAATTTGGTTGAACATTTGCCATTCTTTCTTACAGTATCTGAATCCTTTCTATCTATCTAGCCTATTATTTTTCTTTACGTTTGCTTGCACCCCTCTACTTATGTTACTGATGTCGCTGCCTCTCTCTCTCTCTCTCTCTCTCTCTCTCTCTCTCTCTCTCTCTCTCCATCTCCATCTCAATTTCTCAGATCGGGTTAAAGTGGTTGTGATTCAAGGAGATATCACTGATTACCCCAGTGTGTTGGAGGTCTCTAAGGGAGCTGACTTGGTCATTCACACTGCCAGCCTAGTGGATGTCTGGAACAGAGTCCCAGAAAGACTCATTCATGCTGTCAATGTGCTAGGTGAGTTGCAAAGAGGGCCACAGACAAGGGTGTAGTCTTAGGCAGAATTGTGTGGGGAGAAATGGGTGGATAAGAGGGAAAAAAGAGTGGATCAGAGGGGCTTAGAATGGGGAGTGGAATAATTACAGGTCTTTTTTAACGTGAAAGGAGGGGATACATTTGCGGAAGGAAGAGAGGAAAAAAGAACCAGATAGGAATTTAACCTCAAGCCACTTTTTCCACACTGTTTTTCACATTTCCACATTGTCACTCAGCTTCCAAAACTTGAGGTCTGCACTCTACAAACTTCTTCAAAGGAGAAGCTTCTTTACTATACTGTGGTCCTGTTTTTGGAGACTGTTTAGCGTTCCAATTCCCATCTGGAGTTCCAATTACTCAGTCAGTTCTTTCCGATATCTGAGTCAGTCATTTGTCTGCTGTTAATGTGTGTTACTGATTCCATGCATTGGGGATCTCTGCTAGAAGACTGTTCGAACACTTGTACTATGTTCAATACTTTTAAGTTTTCTAGCTTTCAAGTAGGTTGTGCTTTGCCACAAAAAGCCTTGTGCTGTATTGGAACCTTTGCTAAACAAGCTCTACAGTCATTCTTAAAGTATTCAATATCCTCAAGGTGTCTTGGTACTCATCCAAAGATCATCCTGACGTTTTGCTCTCTCAATCATTCAGTCGTGGTGCTAAAGACAGTAAATATATGATGTATTCATTCCCTGACTAGCTCCAGCACATCACACAGTACACCAAGAATCAGTCATTGCATTACTGTGGGCTTCAAGAATAGGTGAAATATAGCCTCAAATGCCTTTAGCTTTGTGTCTCTGTGGTCCCCTACACATGCCTTTAGCTTTGTGTCTCTGTTGTCCCTTAAACAACATTTTCTCTTTCTCTTTCTCTCTCTCTTTCTCTCTCTCTCTCTCTCTCTCTCTCTCTCTCTCTCACTCTCACTCCAGGAACAGAGAACATGATCAACGCCTGTGTAGAAAATGGAATTCAGTATTTAGTGTACACCAGTAGTATGGAGGTGGTGGGCCCAAACGTAAAAGGAGATTCTTTCATCAGGTAAAATTTCTTTTGTGTCTGTACAATTCTGTGAATGGACTGTACGTTCTGTTGGCTGTGCGTGCCTTTTGCTCTTGACTTCTCCTGCCCTTTTGTATTAATGTCCCTTTGATCCGCATCTGCCTCCAATTTCCTTTCATGTGTGCCTGGAAGGGCCTTCTTTATCCCCATTATTTGTTTTGCGTAGGTTTTCTTTGTTGAGTGTTCCTTCCAGCACATGTGCCGGTCTGGCCTATTGGATTTCATGAGTCTATCTCATGACAACTCATTGTCATTGGATCTCATGAATCTTTTTGTGGGGGTCCTGGAGCTTAGATGGATCGGGGTTTTTCTGTCAACATGTTATTGTTTTCACTTTTGAACAAAGTCCCACTTTTGGTTGCTTCATAGTAGAGGCCTTTGGGAATGGCAGTCCACAGGATTGTGCACATTTTATGCATGGCTGAGAGAAGCGTGCCATTATCGCACTTACTTCCTAAGCCTCAAAACATTCCAGGCATGTCCCATGCAAGGGGTTAGCCTGGTGCAGATAGACCAGATTACACAAAGAGACACAGAGGCGCATAGTCCTGACTAGATATGGCACAACAGTTAAAGACCTCTCACTGAGAATAATATAATAATAATATAATTACTCACTGCCTAGTGAACAGTTCTGGGTGGAAAGGAGATACCATCATACAAGAAAAAAAACTTTACACTATTACATTTCTGAGTGTATTGCAAAATTGTCAGTGTGCTTGATTCTAAGCTCTTACTGTATTGTTGTCAGTCACCAACCGGCATCTTCTTGTAGGGACAATAAGGCTCTTACAACTAGTCCTTCACACAAAAATGCTCTGTTAATTGAAATATGCTTTCCTGTAAAATTACAAATTCAAACCAGCTGAGCAATACAAAGGACTGAAAGAACACAGAACAAAAGTGCTGTGCCATATTGTGTTGTACAGTACTGTATTATTAGGACCTTTCAAAGCAATAGTCACACTGATGATGTAGCACTTTTGTAACTTACAGTTAGGATATGGCATCCTAATGACAGAGTGGCAGTATCTTTCACATTTACTATATTTAGACATATGAACCCTCACCATTTCATGTGGCCTCTGCCTCTCGATATGTGGAATTGTATATCTGTTCTGTAGGAAGAAGCCAAATTGTGTGTGCGTGTGCCTGAAGAGGATAGAGTTACAGAACAACAATGTGTCAGTGTGTGTGTAGCATATCTGAGAGCTGATGTGTTGACATTAGCGTGCTGTGATGTTGGTGCCTGTGCGGAAGAAGTCTAAACCTGCATGTAATGCTGGTTGGGTCGGGCCTGTGTGACACACACTCACATTTTTGACAAGCAGCATACAAGGCACCCATTTATTCTGTTACAATTTCTCCCATGTCTACAAGGTATTTCAAGGTTTTCAAAGATAGTTCATATCTTGTCACAGATCTGCCATTGCTTAAATGCTTTATGCATCAAAGGCCCTAATTGGCCTATTTTGTGTGAATGTGTGTTTGTCCCTCTTATGATGTTTGCGCTTGTGAAGACAGGTACCACCCACACAGCAGAACATGGGATTAGCTTGTGGCTACATTTATTGCCCTCTGTGTCAACCTCATGGTAGTGGTGTGTGTGTGTCCATGTGTGTAGATTTGTGTGTGTGTGTGTGTGTGTTTGACGGAACAGTAATTTGTGAGGCATCGAAAAACCCACGTCTGGAGACCAGCAGGGTGCTGTCCAGATGCTCTCATTCGTTTCCAGCATATGGTCTTTGTGCGCATCTGGTGATCAGACTTCCAAGTTCCCTGGAAGCGTCGTTGAAAAGCTTTTCCCTTATCTGTTATCATTTCCTCTTCAGTTATTTCCCCTGTCTCCCATTGCCCTGGTACATTCCCTTCAATGTTATCTCTCTCAATGCCGCATGCAATCTTGTGTGTGTCTGTTCAACAGGGGCGATGAAGATACACAGTACAATGTTTTCCATGAGATGCCCTATCCCAGGAGCAAAGCGGCTGCAGAGAAACTGGTGCTGGAGGCCAATGGCACAAAGGTACGGGCCCATCAGAGAGCCTCTTTAGCGAGGTTTTACCCTGTTTGCAGTACTTGGCACTCCTGCAAGCATTTGTTAGGCATTTTATTATGTAGAGTGACAGTTTCACAGAGAGGGTGACCTTTTCACTCTTTTTAGTGCAGCTGTGCTGCACACTAACTGGCACCTAGCTTACAAATTAGCTAGAATTCCAGTTCAGCTGGATGTCTGCATGTTATGTCACATGTTATTGGATAAAGCCTAAGGAGGCAACAGAGGCATGGCGTGGAACACACTGGAGTTACATAAGCACATAAAGGAAAACGCCTCATACTGTAACTGTACATTCCACCCCACCCTGCACTTTGGCCTTGCTGCAAGGAATATCTGCCCCACAAGCCAACCTTTAAATTCCAGCAAAGTGACACTATCAATTATCTTATTATTGTGAAGACATCATCAAGTCTTTCCATCCCTGTCTGTATCCCTATTCCATATCCCTATATTAAATAAACATATTCCTATTCCTTTCTTACATATTCCCCATTTTCTCTCTCTGTGTGTTGCAGGTAAAGGGAGGTGCCCCACTCTACACATGCTCCCTAAGGCCTACTGGTATCTATGGGGAACAGCATCAGCTCATGAAGGAGTTCTACCAGAATGGGGTTAGGACCGGTGGCTGGCTGATTATGGGTGTCCCCCAGGACACAGAACACGGGCGGGTTTATGTTGGTGAGTACCAGGATTTGCGTCAATGTGAAAGTGACACACAGTCACAGTCAAGGGCATGAATGCCTTGTGGTGACAGTCTGTGTTTGTGTAAAGGCGGGTCCTTTCCTTTCTGTCTCTTTGGAACAGGCGACCATAGAATAGTTTTCTGGGAATATTGTTGCTCATTTCTGTGACGACCACAAAGGTCATTTTTCCTCTCTGATTCTGTAAATGTCTGGCAATGGCAGGAATGACAGGAATGTAGAACTTTAACCAAGTTATACGTGACTGCCATAGTTGTTTTTATTGCTCTCTGTCTCTGTTGTTTTTCACAGGACAGATAGAGCAGAACTTTCTATGACCTTTCGGTAAACTACAACCAAAAGTAAACACAGAATCAAGTAAAATCTGCAGTAGCAAAAAAAAATGAGCTGATACCATTGAATATAAACGAGATTCTTGTAGGAGTGTTGTAAGCTAAATATGAGTATGAATTTGACTGGAGCGACGTTATTTTAGTTTTCTTAAATCTATTTCCTAGGCAACGTGGCTTGGATGCACTTGCTGGCGGCCCGTGGATTGCGTGAGCACCCTGAGAGGCTGGGTGGGGAAGTGTACTTCTGCTACGATGACTCGCCCTACAAGAGCTACGAAGAGTTCAACATGCAGTTCCTGTCAGCGTTTAACTTCCGCCAGCTCCGTGTGCCAGTCTGTTTCCTGTGGTTCATTGCGTGCTTCAATGATCTCCTGCATTGGCTGCTCAAGCCGGTGTGTTGCTATGCCCCGCTGCTCAACCGCTACACGCTAGCCGTGGCCTCCACTTCCTTCACTGTACGATCCGACAAGGCCCAGCGGCACTTCCAGTATCGCCCGCTCTATGACTGGGAGCAGTGCCGTGCCCGGACCCAACGCTGGGTTGACACGTTTCCCCTCACTACAGCCGATGCCAAGAATGCCTGAACTACAGCTTCACTCTCTATGTGCTTTCTGTTTATCTCTATTTATTTTGTAATTCTCTTTTAATATCATGACACACACTTGTCATTATTTCAATCAAGTGATAAAATACTGGAATAAGTAAGGCAATAATAGCATTTAAAACTATGTGATGGCCTTACATTAGTAGTAAGCTATTGACTATCATATGTTATTAACACATTTATTTGTATTTTTCTTTACATTAAGACGTGGAAATTAAATGAATTTCCAAATTGAGTTATGGAGCATACACTTGATAGGACTTAAATAATTCCAATTCAGTTCTCTATTTAATTATTTGCAATAACAAAATAATCTGTCTGCAATAACAAACTGGTTCAACAATCAGGAAGACTAAATCAGTTCTGGATAGCTTGAAAGTTCTGGAAAGTTCAAATTGGAATGTCTCGAGAACAAACTTGAGTGTCTCCACTATGTTTATCTCATTGCTGTTCCACATGAATTTAATTAATCTTTTCAAGCCTCCAGTTAGTAATGTGAAGTGAATAACACAATAAGAAAATAAGACAATTTTAGGGGCAGAAAGTGTCAGTATGTATGTGCATTTATTTGAAGTGATCAGGAATGTTTGGCAGAAAGTAATATTTTCTGGATATGGAAGTGAGATGTATTTGGGTGAACATTTACTGCACATGGCATGCTGCTGTGGGATTTTTTAAAAGATACCCAAATAGCTTAGTTTCATGATGAAATTGCAGTAATTGTTTCCATTTGCATAACATGTTAAAAAGTTATTCTTGTATGAAGACACAAATGGTTAGAGGGGAGGTTCAGTCGTCTGTTAGCATTTTAACAACGTTAGCATTAGCATCACTTGCAAGAAACATAAGAGAACATTGGAAAAAATGTGTTATAGCTCATCACACAGCAGTATTACTTTACCATTATAATAGAAAGGGATCAGGACTGTAGGAATACAGCCATTCCAAACGTAGATATTAGATGACTCTTTAAATGAGGGTGTCGACATGTCAACATAAGAGTGAGATGAGCCTGTCATAACATGTATTATGAATATGTTCACAATGTCATTTAGTGTCATTCAGTATATCTAATGTATGCATCCCAGACCATGTCCACTTTACATGAAAACAACCAATGACCAAAAAAGAAATGTCATAACAATGTTTACGACGGGCCTAAGTCATTTTCAAGTGTCAACTCTTCAACGAGTTAGCATAGAAATGCACATTCTTGTTAAGTTTAATTTCATATGTACAAGAAAATGTATAAGTTTTGGAATTTATAGTAATATATTTATTATCTTATGTAATATATATTTATTTGTTATATAATCTGCTGATTATAAGGTTAATAAATGACTATATTTTCAAAATTGTTGCGTTAGACTATATTTTAGAATTACGACTGAATGAACTAATCAACCAAATATTGGTCTTGTTTGGGGTAAAAACTAAAATGAATTAGCCTACTTTGGAAACATTCTGAATAGACCTTGAACTTAGAACAAAATGATAAGAATTTCTCGAGCAGCTAAAGTTGGCCTACTTTTACCATCGCCTATGCAGTCGTGTCTTGTCTCAGAAAGGTTTTTTTTTTAAGGGTTTTTCATTTTACTGTTTCTGTTCAGAAGGTTTAGTTCAGAGACCTACAACAAATAGGCTAGGCTCACATCTAAGTCGAACATTTGAGACCATTTTCAGATCAGCAGTTGCACCAAGAATATACTCCCAACAGTAAACAGTAACCACGTTGTCAAGAATTTTGTTTTGCACTTCAGTCTAGTTTCAGTTTGTAGCTAGCTCATTCTCCTCAACAGTTGGAAGGTCGTCATACCAACATAATAGCAACACATGAAACTCAGGATTCCCCACTGAATAAAAAACAAGGGTGTGCCCCATGACATGAGCAGAGGGAAACCCTCAACTATGCAGCTAGGCAACACATCTCAACTAGAATTACTACTACTTTCCATAGTATTGCTCATAATATTTACCCTGTCAACCAGCAAGCTGGAAGAAATCAAAGGAAAAAAAAATCCAACTTGGAGTTACTGAGTCATAGGCTACATGGAATCCTCTGTGTGGTGCAAATAACAAAACAGAGGAGTGTAAGAATTTATCTTCATGGTGTGTGTGTGTGTGTGTGTGTGTGAGAGAGAGAGAGAGAGAGAGAGTGTGTGCTTTGGAAGGGAATATATGAAACTAATAATCCATTCTGTTGTCAAACAAAAAAGCCAACACCAAGAGGATGGATTAGTTAACT
Organism: Limnothrissa miodon; assembly: GCA_017657215.1. Lineage (NCBI taxonomy): Eukaryota > Metazoa > Chordata > Actinopteri > Clupeiformes > Clupeidae > Limnothrissa > Limnothrissa miodon. The sequence goes on from JAGFZM010000028.1 coordinate 810,505, forward strand.
TTGAAGCAATTACAGTATGTGTATCCCTGCTGACATCTGTGAGGATTTATGAGAGCGCTCTAGATGCCACACCCTCACTTAGAGGCTACACTCAGACTATGGAACCATATGTTTTGCATTGTGGTCTACATTATATATATACATATACACACACACACACTTCATACATTACTCAATAAAAGTACCATAGCATAAGAGTGAGCATGTTATCAGTTTATATCTTAGAGCTCTTTGGACTAATCACCTGAACCATGGAGCAGTGACTTGAGCAATAACTACTGCATTTTCACTATCAAGTCAAGTCAGTTTTATTTGTCAATTTCTTCACATGTACTCGACATACAAAGGAATCGAAATTACGTTTCACACTTGTCCCATGCGTAGACGTTGACAACAATAAAGTGCAGATGCACAACAAGAAAAACAATTTAAACAATAAGGTACTGTTAAGTAAAAAAAAGTGCAAGTAGCTTAAGGCATTATACTTAGGTGACACACAGTATATATAAGACACGACATGACATAAAGTAAGTGTTCTAGCAGTGTTGTTTGGTGTCTTAGTGCAACACAAGGTTTTAGCAGCAGTAGTATTAAATACAAATAGTGGTAAAAAGTGGTATAAATAGTGGTAAGAAGAATACTAGAATATATAGCAGCAGGTGTGTGCAATTTGCAATGCAGAGGTAGTTAATGCAGTTGTAAAATATTTTAGAAAGTTCTTGGGAAAATATTGGTGAACAAGGTCCATGGTTACACTTTTAGTGCAGCTTTTATCAAAGTGTGACATCTACTGGTGTGAAACTGACATCAACTATTAGTGCTATTTTTTAGGGACGCGTTATGACGTGTTTACCCTTGTCACATGTATGGAGTATGTGCGTGTGTTTGGTGGGTCTGTACTACTAATTACTATAAACCATATCTAAATTAGTACATAATGCAGATTTATTTTAAATTTCAGTAAATGAAAATTGGCATATCTTGCAGTTCTGGTGTCAGCTATTTTTCTTCTCACACTTTTTTTTGTTAGGACAAAAGTTACTGAATATTTTTTGTAGTTTGCATCATCTGCACTCTTAATAATCTGTTCTGTAGTTTCAACCAATGCTAATGTCAAGCAGGTTCAAAGTTGATATGATTCCATTTGTTAGTTTGCAGTACTACAAAAGCTTTCTACCCAGTTTGGAGCATATATCACAGACAACATACAAGGCCTTCTAATATGCTAACATAAAAGTTACTTAACTTCATCTAAATTTCCCTTTGAGTGTCTTAATTCAGATAATTTCAGACCTAAATGTAAGAATAGTGTGTGTGTGTGTGTGTGTGTGTGTGTGTGTGTGTGTGTGTGTGTG
>JAGFZM010000028.1:811869-849792 GCA_017657215.1 Limnothrissa miodon
GTGTGTGTGTGTGTGTGTGTGTGTGTGTGTGTGTGTGTGTGTGTGTGATGCAAGTCCCTGCATGGAGCACAGAAGATTTGTAGCACGGCCTTTGAATGTCCACCAGGCGGTGCCCAAAAGCAGATATGTACACTGAACAGTAGCCAGTGTTGCTTGAAGCCTACACTTGAAATAAGCAAACGTTCTTGTTAGCTTTGCACAATAATGTGAGATTTGTTACTTACATAGATTTATTAAGAGTGTTCTATTACCTCTCCCTTCATTCTGCCTATATAACAAGTGAACGATGCGCGAGCAAGTTTATTTGAATGACACATGAAAGGACCCGGCTGCACGTGCGGGGGCGCGCACGTCGCTGTCAGAGTTCCTTCCAGCAGGAAATACAGACGGCCAGTGGATGTGTCAAATCGCTCCACCATCTCTATGAACATAACAGTGTCATTTGAGAGAAAATTATGTGCTAGGAAATGCCGGTTGCACGATCCAGAATTTGAATATGGACTAAAGGATGAGTCAACATTGTTTTGTTTTCACCTGTAACGATGCGGAACCCACAAGAAAGCTTGTTAGCTAAAGTAGCAAACCACCCTGCTTGTTAGCTAACGCCGTTAGATAGGTAACGTTAGCTAGCTAGCCAGCAAACAAGCTAATCAAATTTGTAGTCGTGGTTGCGTTTGTTATTTAGCTCATCTTTTCAAATCCAACGAGTTCAGGAACCATTCTCGTTGGATTTTCATCGTCACGTTTGGTTACATTGGAGCCATTCAGTTAATTTAACAGAAGAAGCAGTTCTTAAACCGGAGCTGTGGGGGGCCCGCGGACAAGACCCCCCTGGGCGTCCAGGCGGACTCAGCGCGCAGCCACGCGGGACGTGGGTGAGTTGATGGGAGGAGAGAGTCATACCAAGGTCGCTGATTGTTTTTGGGGCCTGTTGTCGGTGGAGGGGGCTGGTGAAGTTCAGTTCGTTAGCTGACCAGCGAGTTTGTGGGTGATCTCATTTTTGCGTTTTGAATCGGGAAGTTGTGTGGGTACAAGTTAGGCCGCAGGAAAGGATCTGAAACCAGATAGCAAACCCGAATTCCAAGAATAACTATCGTCAAGGAAAAGTTGGAAAACTCTCATTAGTCGTTACTTCTAGTGCTAAGTTGTGACTTTTTCATATTCTTTGAAGCGCTCCTGCATCAGTATAAATAAGGCAGCACAACAGTACCTCAGAAAAACCTAACCGGTTGGCCATATGTTGCTAAGTTAGCTATAATCGCTAACGTTAGCGTGCAAGGTAGTTAGCGAATAACTTTGTAACCATGGAACACAATGCATCCACTTAGCGCTACTCAAAAAGGTACAGTTTGTATTTGGCCAGAAAATTACCGGCAGCGGCATGCGACTAAAAAATTTATTTTTGCCTGTTACATTTGTTTGGGTTGGCTTTGTTGGTGTTCATTGATTGCAAGTTATTTTTTCACAGCATACATGTAGCTAAGATTGTCTGAGCGAAAATTGCACTATTGACACGGCAACGTACCAACTTTTGATTTTTTTCAGTGTATTTAATTAAAGAATCGACGTTATAAACTGTAACGTTAGCCACTTTCACGATGGAGTGTGTTGTACATCTGTGCAGTGGTGATGACCGAGTCTTTGGGTGGAGTCTCACTAACGTTACAGTATCAAAATAGATGAATTAGGGAACCTGAGTCGATCTTGGTGGACCAAGTGCGTTTATTGCGGTTTCTACTTGTTTAAAACCGGCAGGCTAATATTTGTGTAAATACCTTTTGTCCTTTAGGTGTTGCATAGATGTGTTAAACATATCTCCTGTCAGTTGACATGCTGGACACACCCCTAAAAAATACTTGCCTTTGTTTTTGAAGCGAACAGCTGCCAAATAGATTTTGGTTTCGAAGCTAATATGTTTAGTTTGCGGTCATAAAGTAAATGCTTGTAAAGTAGAAATCTTGTAAAATATTGCTTCTTCACTAGTGTTGATCCTTTCATCATAATCAATGCTGTGTTTGGTCCATGGCACAGGATAGACATAGAGTATGCATACTACTTTCTTTGTCACTTCTTTAAGAACTAGGGTACAACTTAATTGCAAGTTACATAAGGTAAATGGTTGTAGATGGGAGAACTTTGTGCATGCTTTTATTTTTTTTGTATTCAGTTGTGGTCACACATCAGCAACAAATAAGATACAAGTACAGTCTATGGTAGTCACAGGGACATAAACCTTGAATTACTTTTTCATCCCAATGTTATACTTGAGGTGCTTGTGGTTTTTCTGATTGTCCTGGACACTCCCTCTAAATTAGTATTTTCCATGCAGCCAACTAATCCTCACCTATATGGCCACTCTGTCCGCACAATATGTGATCAGCTTGATCTACATTTACCTGAGTTCAGTTAACTGTTCAGTTTACTTAGAACAGTAGCAGCAACGAAGACTTGGTCCCTTATTAGTTTATGGCTTTCCCATGGCTGCTGTTTGTTTGACGATGTCAAAGATATGCCACTTATACTAACTTTGTGAACTTTACTACTCTGGACCAAGGACTCGTGGGCTCAAGAAGGAGCTAAACTGGTAAGATGTAAATTAACACACTAGATTTTTTCCCCAGCCAATGGTTTTCATCTATAACAGAACAACACAACGGCAGTGTGGTTTGTGCTGGGGCTTGTTTCTGTGACCTCATTCGACTCGAGGTCCAGCCAGGCAAACAGCTCTCACATGCAGCACTGCGGGCGTCCTCCCCTGAGCCTCGGCCCGTCTTGTGACTCCACCTGATGGGCTGCCTGTTATAAGAGAGGTCCGACTGTAAATACATGATGTTCCTCGTGGGACCCTTTAAACGAGCCTTTCCGTAGATCAAGGCCCGGAGTGTGTTGTGTCTGTTAAATGCACATGTGTTTTTGTGGACGTGGGCATCCCCTGAGCTTGTGAGCGACTCTTGTGACCTCTGTGCTGTAACTCTGATGCTGTTGGAGTGTTTAGTTCCCCAGTCAAAGATGAACCTGTATTATTACAAATTGTTTGGTAGTGTTTGTGCTCAAAGGTCAGAAAATTATGTTGGCAAGAGTGTTGGCTCTCTTACTGCTGTTTGTCTTTCTGTTCCTTGAGCCTGACCAGCGAGACAAGGTGACAAGAAAAGTGTTTGCACAGACATTTTGAATCTTGAGGCCATCCGGCTCATCCATCCCCGCCCCACCCGTTCCCTAGACGGCATGTCTTTTACTGAAGAATGCTGTGTCAGGCATTAATTAAACACCACTGCTCTGTGTTCTGATTTAAACCGTCCACCGCCAGCTAGATGCAGACCCTTAGTGTTGGTCCATGGAACACTATGGCATCAACAAATTGCTGTGCACTTGTCTGTCATGACTGTATGTTTCATGACCGTATGTTTGAACAGACTTTTTTTTAAAGAGATGCTAGCAGAATGATCCCCTCCTCACCACCCTAATTCTGTTATCTGAAATGGTGAGATGGGATGTTGTGAAGCTTGTTCCAATATATATATTTTTCCACAGCATAAAAATAACTAGTCACTTCTTTGTTTTTTTATCTAGTTGTCACAGCTGTAAATCAAACACCAATTGTGTGTGTGTGTGCGTGCACGTGCGTAGGAGACAGGCATGGGGGTTAAAACCATGTGGTCCAGTGCTGTCGTCAGTGACGTGTTGTTCAGATATACTGTTGTGTGAACTGCAGTGGTGTGTCTTTTTGTGTCATCACATTAAAGGAGAAGTCCGGTGTGACTTGGACCTGGACTGTACTGGAAGGTGTTACCGAGTACAAACATATATCCAATGCTCACCTCCGTTCACCCCCAGCATTCCGCATTAAACCGTTTTTAGCCGAAGTTTTCATTAACCTTACACTGCTAGCTATAGGGCCACAGCTTTGCCTATGCAGCTAAATCACTATTTTTACACCGTTAACAAGGTTCAAAGTTACTCCACACTTCACTGGTAGACTTCTGAGGGCCCTGTACTCGGCAACATCTTCCAGTACAGTCCTGGTCCAAGTCACACCGGAGTTACTTTTTATGTGTTAGTATGGAATGAGGAATCGGATTAACTTTGTTTAAGGCTACTCACTCAGGAGGGGCATCAGTTATTTCACTGCAATTTTACATAGACTATGGTATATCCCCTGGTTGTTTTTATTAAAAAAAACAGTGAATATAGAATTTGATCAAGTGTCGCATAGTTGTGTGTGCAGGCAACAGTTGATGTAGAACGTTAATAAGCATTTATGTAAATTAGGCAAACTCTGGTACTCTGCATTAAATGGAAACATGTATGTTTAGCACACTTCCTCTAACAAATAAACTGAAATGAAAAATCATAGAGTCACAGAGAAGTTCTGTTCAGTTGCATTTGTGGTATGCACTCACTTCTCTTTCTCTCTCTCTCTCTCTCTCTCTTTGCCTTTCTCTCTCTTTTTTGCCCAGACAGTGCCAGCAGTAAGGAGCAGCCATGGCTGAGATCTCTGCCCTGACCCCCTCTCCCCCGGGAATAGGTGACCCCTCCCTCTCCTCTGCCCCCTCCTCTCCCCACACCCTGTCCAGCCTGCCTCCCTCCGAGTCCCCCAAACAGGCTCTCATTCCCAAGTCTGCCTTGTATGGCGACCATGCCATGGGCACCTCTTCCTCCCCCACACCCCCGCCCCGAGCATCCTCATTTGCTGCCGCGGTGGCTGTAAGCGTCCCTGAGGCGGCTCCACCTTCGATCCCTACCGAGCCGGTAGTCTCTCAGCCTGCTGAAGGCACCATGGCTTCCAGTGAAGGCACACGTGGGCTAGAGGGCACAGAGACGACAGCGAGGTATGGTGAGGTGGCGGTGGACCCAGGGAAGGAGACGCAGCAGCAGCAGAAGGACCCAGCTCACTCCCCCGATGTTAATCCAAGCCCTAATCTCTACCCCAGTGTCCACGTCAACCCCACGAGTGCTAATCCCACTCCAGGGGAGGTCCAGCCCCCCCCTCAGCCCCCTGCTCAAGGAGCAGCAGCAGCCCCCTCTATCACCCCCACTCCCCCCTCCTCTAAAGACACTGACTCCACCCAAACACCGGTCAGCGCCTCTGCACCGTCAGCCGGATCACAGATCGTACCACAGACAGCAGCAGCAGTAGTACCCACACAAGTACAGCCTCCTCAGCCGCCTCCACAGGATGCCAGACCACAGGCTGTGGCCTCAGCTTCTGCCTCTCCTTCCCCCTCCACCACCTCAAAACCTCCCCCTGCCCCTGCACCCAAACCGGCCTCTCCCGCCACCCTGTGTGCCTCCAAGCGGGCACTGGAGCCCCCAGGCACCCCCCCCCCGCACCGAACCCCCGACCTTGGTGGTGCAGGAGTCAGGCCCCATGTTGCCCTTGCCATCGTCAACGCGGCCAGCACCAGACACACTGAGCTACCTGGAGTCGGCCAGCCTCATGTCGGGCACGCTGGAGTCACTGTCGGGCCTGGGCGAGGATGGTAGCTCGGTGGGCTCTGATTCAGAGATCAATGGCACCTCCTTGCGCCGCACGGACAAGTACGGCTTCCTGGGGGGCACACAGTACTCCGAGGGCAGGTGGGTACAGTGCCTAAATTTAGACTTGTGTACACACATACACACACACACACGCAAGCACATGCATACACATTCAGAATCAACACAACACAAAGTTTGTGAAAGTCTCCACATTGGGACAATCTATTCTCTAGCATCATTGATTTGCATACTCTGCAGGGATAGACAGTATTCTGCTGTTTTTGCTTTCTTCTGCTGCTTCCTTCGTGAACTTCAGCTGAGCTCATGTGTTTTGTGTTACAACAGCCGAATTGCACGACTAGACTGTCTGCAATCTGTGGTGCATTTTTCTGGCTTTTTGATCCCAATCACTGTGCGACACAGTCTTTCTTGATCCCATTCCCGGCATCTTTCTCTCTCTCTCCCTGTCTCCCTATCTTTCCTTCATCCCCACTGGCCCTCTGGTGTCCTGTGTCTCGTGATGTTTGTTATTAGTACTATCAGTAAAATCACCGCTGAGCTGAGCATGTCCTCCCTCTAGTCAATAATGCACCACTTAACTCTTGGCACTGAACCAAATACCTTGGATGTTTTTTTTTCTCTCTCCCCCTTGCTTTTTTTATGTCTAATTTTTTTATGTCTAATTATTCTGACTATAGCCAATATAAAATCAAATAAATGTTAGTTAAAATGTTTACGCACATTTCACGCTTGCACCTGCAACTAGGGTTCTTATTCCTGTGACTAGTGTAGGAAACTGAATATTAGGCAATTCTCAGAGACAAGACTTGAAGCTGAGGTCATAAAACATTTTGTTTACCAAATGAAAAGTAAATTCTTCCAGTATAGACAGATTTTGATGTCTTCAAAGTGCGTCTTAAAAACAAATTATTTTGGGCTCTGGTGTTGCATTACAACTCAACAGTGCATGTGCACAGTGCACATTCATCTGTGAAATGATTTGAAACATCTAAAACATCCCAAGTCTTGCCTGAGGCACCCTATGACTGAGGCAGCTTCTTGGGCCCACCTCAATTAAACCTAGATCTGGCCCTCCCTCCTCATCTCAAGAACAGCTTTGATAGACAGAGACATATGTTCATATGGCCATATATGAATCTGTGCACCCCCAGTTGCTCATATGTACACATTATATAGATGTTTATACAGTGTGTCTAGAAACTCTTCACAGCGCTGCATTTGTGTGCCTGTGTTTGTCTGTGTCCTTCATCTCTCCTTGTGACTCAGTTTGTGCTGAGCGGGCCTCTGACTCGCTATTTGAAGGCTGGTGCCCTTTTCTCTCTCTCTCTCTTTCTCCAGGTCTCCCTCCCCCCTCCCTCTTGTCTGTTTCTATTTCTTTCACGTTGCCGTGGTTCCTCATTACTCTCCTGATCTCCACCCTCCTCCAGCCCCTCAAAGTGCTATCTGTGATTAGCTCCCTGGGTTACTTGGCTGTATTTGGTTGTGCTCGCTGTAGTTGGAATGAGTAAGAGTAGTCAAACATTACACTGGGATGAGTCATTTTTATAACCTCTCAAATGTTTGGCGTCTCTGCTTCATAAATGGACATTTAAGTCTGTGTGGAAGTTGGAAAAGTTTCACATATTTGGCATTTTAGGGCATATTGAAACTTACTTTGAGACCTGCAAAGCAGACCAAAGGTAAAAGTGGCATGCCGCAGTGTGTAAGCAAAACCTGCGAAAGGATATACAGCAGTCTTTGTTAAATAACTGTGTGTGTTGCTTAAAAAAACAGCCATGTGTTTGTGTTTGAGGGCCTTTGTTGCACTGAGTGACGTATCTCTGTGGTCACCAGTAGTCTGCACTGACTGTGTGTGTGTGTGTGTGTGTGCGCACATGTGCACTCATGCATGGGGAGTCAGGCTGTAAAAATGGTCCTTTATCTTGCTTGTCATTTTTTTTGGGTACTTTTTTGCTGACTGCCTATCTCCTCTCTGTTTCCCTGTCTTGACAGTGAAAAGGAACTCAAAGTGGAGGTGGCCCGCCAGAGGGAGATGAAATGGTTGGACATGTTCAACCACTGGGACAAGTGGATCAACAGGCGCTTCCAAAAGGTCCGCCAAACTTGAGTGTGTGTGTGTGTGTGTGTGTGTGTGTGTGTGTGTGTGTGTCTGTGCACTTGATTTATTGTGGTATTGGTGGCATTTATGTGTGTGCCTTTATTTATGTATGGAAAATCAATTATGTATGTGTACTGCTCAAAACAAGCACGTGTGAGTTTGTGTGTATGTGTGTTATGTGTGTTCGTCTGTGTTTGCATGATTCATAAACTAATTGAAAGGGCAGACATGTGTGCTTGCCTTTTACTACCTGGTTGGTTTATGTCACTATTTGTCCTGTGGTTTTGATATAAACTCGGGTCCCTTGGGGCTATTAGTTCTCTTCATTTAGTTCATAGGAAAAGCTGTTTAGCTGGAGGTGCATCAAAGGATTGCACCTGGAAAATGGAGTCTAATCTTAAGAGTGAGGGTCACACAGGTTATATTTTAGTTTAATGAAAGGCTTGAGGTTTGCTAAACAAATTAGGAGAAGGCTTGGGGAAAATGGATATTGACACTTAAGGTGAGACCAGCAAAGTAGACCAATTGTGAGAATGGCAAGTGGCAGGATGCAACTGCAAAACCTGCTAAATGAAATGCAGTAGCACCCTTTGTGAAATAACTGTGTGTGTCAAACAGTTGGTGTGTGTGTGTGTGTGTGTGTGTGTGTGTGTGTGTGTGTGTGTGTGTGTGTGTGTGTGTGTGTGTGAGAGAGAGAGAGAAAAGCAAAACAAACAGCTATGTATTGTTCATTATCATCTTTAATTGGAAGTTGTCATATTTAGAAAAGAAAATGTTCCTGATTAAATGTTTCTGCTTTTAATGTCAGTTATGCTACTGATGCATGTCTGAGAAGTTACAACTGCTAAATTAGTTTCTGTGTGTTGTGGACACAAATAAACAAGTATCTAATGTAAACTCTTGTGTGTTTTTGCAGGTGAAGCTGCGCTGCAGGAAAGGCATCCCGTCTTCTCTCAGGGCCAAAGCCTGGCAGCTGCTCTCCAACAGCAAAGAGCTTCTTGACTCAAACCCTGGGAAATTTGAGGTACAGGAACGACTCACACACATACATACACACAAACATATGCACACACTACACAGACTAAAATGTGAAAAAAAAAAAGGAGGTACCCCAAACACGTTGTTTTAGTTGACACTGTTAAAACAGCTGCTCACTGATTCCCTGTGTCATCCATAGCACATTGCCCTGCATTGACCACAATCCCAGTGCAAATCTGTTGGATAATTGCTACTCATACAAAGCCCACAACAGATCCGGTCTGATGTGGAGTAATGAGCATCTGACCGTGTGTGTGTGCCCGCAGCGCAGCTGCCTGCTGCTGTAATCACTTCCTACTGTGTCCCTTGCTAATTAAGCCCTCATCAGTTATGAATCTAGCCCTCTCCACCAGCCCTTCAATCTCCTCTGAATCCTGCCGGGTTGATTGTCCCAAAACATCCACACTCAGTCACCTGTCTGCGGCGCCCATTTAACTTCCACACACGACTGGAGTCACAAAGTGGGCCACCACTAGCTTCTCAGCCCTCCCAGAGAGTGTCACTTTGGGTATCTAATGAATGCGCAGTGGCCCTCTCCTGTAACTGCTTAGCGGTGCACCCTCGCCCCTCTCCCCTCTTCCTACTCCTCCCCAGGGCAGCTAGTCAAAGACCTCCCCAGCCCTAATCCTCTTAGCCCTGGGCAGCTAATCCAGCCAGTCTGGGCCCACAGCACTCCTACAGCTTGGCATGGCAACCTGGCCCAGGCGTGGTGGGCCTTTTTAGCGGAGCGGCGCAGTGTGCACTGGCTTTCTGGCCCAGTGTCCGCACGTGCCCACACACACACACACACATATTGTGATGCATTTGTAGGGTAGAGGCTCAAGATCACATACTAAAGGATCAGTGTGACCCACATAGTATCCTCCTTGCAGGCAGACAGACAGACACAGACACTCACGCACACACACATAAACACACACATGTTTTTCTCTCCCCGGTTCACTTGTTGCTTTACACGCACACACCTAATCATGCACACAAATAAGACTATTGATGTCACCCACACGTGAGTTAAGCTTAAGCTTTAAGCTTTTATTCAACGGACAAGGGTTAGTCTCTGCATAGTAGACCAGCTCCACACATTTGACACATATTGTATTCACACACAATGTGGAGCATTTTTTGTAGATTATTTATTTAAGGGAATGTGGGACAGTAATGGACGGTGGGGTGGGGGACAAGGCCCTATTATGGCGAATGTGGATTTCAAGCTTGTTTGCTTCTGCTATTTTAAGACATCTCGGAGGTTGCTATCCCACTTTGTGCCCGGCTGCAACTCATCAATATAGTCAATAAGCAAGTGGTTAGAGCATAAAAGAAACATGCAGTTTAGTTCTAAAAGAAGCTAACTTGTTGCTGAAGCACACTGGAACGTCTTTGAAAGTAACCAGCTGCATTTTAACAAATGCTTCTACCTGTCAGGATATGTAATCCTGTATGAACCAGCGGAAAATACATTGTCGCAAAAATATAGACTAACACTTCCCTATTGTTCACATCTTTATTGCCCGCTCTACAGGAGCTGGAGAGAGAGCAGGGAGACCCCAAGTGGCTCGACATCATTGAGAAAGACCTGCACCGGCAGTTCCCCTTCCATGAGATGTTTGCTGCGCGTGGAGGACATGGGTAAAGACTTAAGTTACACATTTACATGTTTGCAAGGACTGCTGACCTAAGCTACACATTTACATGTTTGCAAGCACTCACTCTCGCAATCAAGTCAAGCCAAACGGGTTCAGTTAATCAAGCTCTTTATGAAATAACTGAGGAGAAAGTTCCTAGTCATGGGTGTTTTGAGCCTTTCAAATGTATTGAGGTGTTTGTATCGATTAATGTTTTGTGTTACTGTTGCTACTCAACCGTATGCAAACTGTTACACTAATTTTTAAAACGGCAACGCAAGTGCATCTTGTTCAGCGATTTGATGTTGGATCACATTGTCCTGCTTTCCGTGGCTGCCGTGTGCAGTCAGCAGGACCTGTACCGGATCCTGAAGGCGTACACTGTTTATCGGCCAGACGAGGGCTACTGCCAGGCCCAGGCACCAGTGGCAGCCGTGCTGCTCATGCACATGCCCGCTGAGGTAAGGAGCAAAATGGAGGATGCTCTGCAGCATGGGCAGTTGGTGGTCACAAAAAGACATTCACACCCACAAATCACTGCTCAGTCTGATCAACATGCTTCCTGTGATAATATATAGTCTATATTAATATGTGTTGGTGTAACTGGTGTGTGACCTGTTGTTTCGCAGCAAGCCTTCTGGTGTCTGGTGCAGATTTGTGAGCGGTATCTGCCAGGGTACTACAGTGCAGGACTGGTGAGTGTCTGCAATAGTGTTGGAGACATGGTACAAATACATACTATTTACAGACACATATAAAAAAAAAAAAAAGACACAAGATGTAGGATTTAAATCATAAATTGAAGCTGCTCACTATGGTGCTAAATAAATGTCTACATCACAGTATATATGTCAGTAAATTAATTTAACTGATGTACTGTTGTGTTAATGTTGTGTTGACTAATGCATGATCCTGTTGTCTTCTTAGGAAGCGATTCAGCTGGACGGAGAGATCTTCTTTTCGTTGCTGCGGCGCGTGTGTCCCATGGCGTATCGGCACCTGAAGAAGTTCAAGATCGACCCCATCCTCTATATGACTGAGTGGTTCATGTGCATCTTCTCCCGCACGCTCCCCTGGTCTTGTGTGCTGCGTGTCTGGGACATATTCTTCTGCGAGGGTAAGGATGACACACACACACACACACACACACACACACACACACACACACGTGCGAATCTCCATACACTGTAACAATTTGGGTTGTTTACTTGAGTGGAAATGTTGTAGGTTAAAAATATGTATCTAATTGTGTGTGTGTGTGTGTGTGTGTGTGTGTGCCAGGTGTAAAGGTAGTGTTCCGAGTGGGCCTTGTTCTACTGAAGCAGATGCTGGGCTCAGTGGATAAGCTGCGGGAGCTGCAGGGCATGTATGAGACCATGGAGCGCCTGCGCAACATCCCACCCGAGAGCATCAGGGAGGACACACTCATACAAGAGGTGGGTGGCCAAGCCCCCTTCAAACACACACACACACACACACACACCATCCCACCTGAGAGCATCAGGGAGGATACAGTCGTACAATAGATGGGTGGCCAAACCTCTTTATACACTCACGGAGATACGCACACACACAAGCCTCCTTTTAAACACTCACGGTGGCACACACACTTACACACACACCTACCTCACTTGCATCAGGGATAGATCAGCGTCATACTACTGTATTACCATCTGTATTACCATACTATTCAATTAGTCCTGAGCTTGGTGATCTTTATTATTAGGATTAGTACAAAGGATTGAGAAGCTAACATAACCCTTGAAATCATTCATGTTGCTTCGAATTGTTGAAAGCAGTAAAAAAGACACTTAAGTTTTGAAAGTCAAACTGACAAAAAAAACCGCAAGGCATTTGCACGCACATGACACTCCAAATATGGAAACATTTCTGTTTGTGGTCCTGTCTATAAAAAAAAAAAGAACTAAGGCTCTGAACTCTGAACTGTTTTTAGGCGTCAGACACCATCCGTGGGTGTTGCCCTGTTAAAAGAAAACTAAGCTCTGGGTGCCAGCGCCTCCTGACATGTGCAAAGTCCTGTCTGTGGGCGTTGGCTGTGGGCCTTAGTCATGTGTTGGGCTCGGGGAACAGGCAGTTGTCATAAGAAGATAGAGGAAGTGGGGGCGGGATCAGGGGGGTGGAAACCTTTTTATCGTCCTCTAGTCCGGCCTGTCCAGACAGTAAAATATAGACACACATCACAGGGTAGCCCTGACTCATGTCTAGGCTAGCCTACTTCCCACATGCATTTTCCATAATGCAGTCTAATCAGACAGTCATGTACAGTGATGTCCTGACTGTATGTCTCTGTGAACTTGCATGTGTGTATTGTGTAATATCTTTTGTGTGTGTGTGTGTTTGTGTGTGTCCAGTTGATTAGCCTGCCGGTGACAGAGGCTCTGATTGAGCGTGAGTGCAGCATCCAGGTGCGTAAGTGGCGCGAGTCCCGTGGCGAGCTCACCCACCAGCCCGGTCGGCGTCTCCACGGCACCCGCGCCATCTACGAGCAGAAGCGCCGCGCCACCTCCATCAGCTCCGGCGGCAGTCTGTCCTTCCTGGGCGCACCTGTACCTCCGCCTGGCCCCCTGCGCGCCTCCTCCAGCCTGCTGTCCCTCCCGGGCTTCCGGAAGTCCAAGGCGCCCTTCTACTCGCAACCCAAGAAGGGCTCACTGACGGGCCCCTTGGGGTTGGACACCGTGTCCCTTCACGAGTTCTCCACCGGGGGCTCCCCGACCCACAGCGGAGGGCGGAAGCAGGTGCCGCACAGGCCCAGCCCGCTAGTGACCTCCTCCACCCAGCCTGCATCCCAGGCTTCCGCATCTGCAACCTTAGACAACCAGAACCTGGCCACTCTGCCCCCAACGCCCACACGCACACTCGCTCCCTCGCCAAAGGTTGTTGCAGAGAAGGTCACCGCCACCATCCCCTCGCCCACTGCTAACAACGCTCCGCTGCCCCCCCCTCCCTGACCCGGGGGCTAAACCAGCAGCAGCCGCAGGTGGAGTCGCAGCAGCAGCAGCAGCACCAACAACAGCAGCAGTAGCCTCTTCCGGAGGTGTGGAGGAAGGCAAGAAGAAGAAGAAGAGCAAGGAGGATAAGAGGCGCGGGAAGGAGGAGGAGAAACAGAAGGCCCGCGAGAAGAAGGAGAAGGAGAAGGCCGAGAAGGAGCGACAGAAGAAAGAGAAGGAGCGGGCAGAGAAAGAGAAGAAGAAATCCGGCAAAAAGAAGGACAAGGCGGTAGGCGGAGGGGGCGAGGCAGAGGAGAAGAATGGAACGGCCTAGTTCTACCCCACCCCAACCCCCAACTCAAACAGCCAGCCCAGGGCTACAGCCTCAGAGAGGAGGAATGGGGGACAGAAAAAAAGAGGACATGGGAACAAAAGAACCACAGAAGGGTGAATGAAAGAATGAAAGGAGCACAACCCTCCTATAGGAAAACATTTCATCTCATCAAAGGCATCATCCTATGCCCCAAATAATCACCCCACTCCACTGTGAATCTGTTCCCCAAAAACCCATGTTCAGATGGCTTGGAAGGAACAGAGCGTTTGTTTGCCCACACGGTCCTAATCTTATTTCACTGGACTGGGTTCATCTCTGGAGCCATGTTGCTATTGCTTGTTTGCCAAGTGCCGGTGCTCATGAAGGACTACATGCAAAAGGAAGCCAGTCGTGGCTCTTGAAAGATGTGTTGCTGAAGCTGAGGTTTACAGTGGTGTGTGCCATAGGCATGTAAATAGGTTGAACTGCACATGGGTGAAGGACCCCAGCTTGATGGGTGGGTGTCCAGTCAAAATGCCTGATTTAAAAAAAAAAAGAACACACTGTATAACAAACATACACCTGATTTATCTGCGATTGAAGTAGCAAGTCCTCAAGATGTAATTCTGGGTGATCTGTTGAGTTGTCATATGTATTTATTCTAGAACTGTAGCTTGAATGCGTTTGCGTGTTTGTCTGTCTGTCTGTCTGTCTGTGTGTGTGTGTGTGTGTGTGAGTGTGTGTGCGTGCCTTCATAGATTAGTTTGGTGTTGTCAAGTCCTGTCTAACTATGCTCCTATGTGTGTATCTGTCTCCCCTGCCTCCCCCATCTCCCATAGCCCCCCCACCCCCCATGAGTGGAGCTAAATAAGGGGTTGATTGGGGATGTCGGTGGGGTGGGGGGGAAGTTAAAAGAATTTTAACAAGGGACGTTTTGAAGTCGCCCCCTTGCATGGTGTTGTCCTGGACTTATAAAATTGTTGATGTGTTCGGTGTTGTCCCAACAAAAAAAAAAAAAAAACATAAACACTTAGGGAAATAGTTTTTTAACATTGTTTGGTTTTTGAAGTTGTATGATTTTAATCCGTTTTTTATTGTCCGCTCGGTCCCTTGCTTGTTTCTCTGTGTTTACAGACAGGCTAGCAACTCCGTTGCTTGAAAGTGAAGAGTGGGGGGTGGGAAAAAAAAAAAGATGCTCCTCACCACCTCAGGCTACAGATATGGGCATCTTCCTCCCATCCCCTGCTTCGCCAGTGCATCTCACTTTTCTCTTGACTAGTGTGGATGAGGAAGTGCCACTGATGGGCTCATTGTTCCTGATTGGTCGTCATCGGGGCATTGTTTCTCATTGGTCACCCATTGCTTGTACTGTCACTTAGCACCACCACGCCGCCTCCCCCATCCTGTACTGTAATGGCATCATGGTCGTAGTCATCCTCATCCTTGTCTGTCTTTATCTCTTTTCTTTGGAACTGGAAATTGTGGTCAGGTCTCATGAGAGTACCACTGTTCCCGAGGAATGTATTGTTGAAAACGGTGTCCCTGTTTGGAGTTGAACTCAATGGACCCTGGTTTATCAGGCGACACAGAGGTTGATAAAGGTTGGAGTTATGTCCTCTTTGTGAAGTCAGCCAGACAGAAAGCATCATGACGTGTTTCTTGTTTTCCTGCCAAGGTGTGAGTGAGAGAGCTTCGTCAGTGTCAGCAGATCAACAGTTTTTATTTTGTATACACATTGTTATTTATATAGGTGAAGGAGGATCGAACTCTGCAAGACTCACAAGGCTTGTCAGTGTTACTTGTCAGTGTTCTGAACAGTGAACAATTAGTTTTGATTTTTTGCACTGAACCCTTGTCGATATTATTTTTAATCAGCTGAAAGCCCTCTCACTAACTAACCACTCCTGTATCTAATGTACAGTAAATGTATTCAGCTGAACTGTTTGAGTCCTTAACCCAGTGTGTGTTAGGACCCTGTTGTGGTCAGGCTTGGTGCAGCACTTGTAGCATTAACTGCCTTCTAACCTTGGGTTTGTAATGTATCAATGTATAAAAATGTGTTAATTTAAATCAGATCTGCTATATATATTTTATGCTTTTCCTACCCTGATGCTTAACTAGGATTTTTTTATTATTATTTTTTTATGCCGGCAAAAGGAGGCCTGCTTGACTGGAATAAGAGATGTGACATCTCCTTTTTTTGTTGTTGCTTTGTTGTATTTTTCTTATATATTTTCTTTTTTTTGTTTGTTTGTCCCTTGTCATTTGTTTGCACAATCATATCCCCTATAATCTGGAGGAACAAATGGCACATTGTAGATTGTCAGTGTGCCTGTGAATTGTCGGTTTTGTTTCTAGTGGCAGTGTTACAGAGCTAGTCGCTTGACTGGGGGTGGGATTGGGGGTAGGGGCCATCACATTGAACTCTGTGGTGGAGTTCATGTGTATCCTGATGGACTGATGGAAGGACATGGCAGGCAACAGTGGGCTGAACCCTTGGGGTCGATATTTACAAACATCAAAACCAGTTTCTCTGTGGTGTTTGAACTGGAAAATACCAGGGTTTTGTGCCCTGTGACAAATATTGGATCTATGGCACAAGGCTGTTGGGTGTTCTTCTTTCCTGTTGGTGGTGTTGAGCTTGAGAAACCACTGTATGAGATTCACAGTTCCCATCAACTCGCACCCTTGCATCAGTGCCGAGTGACAAGCAAAGCTGGACAGCGAGTGGAGCATTTAGCGTGCGGGCCAAGGCTAGGGCACGGTATTGTGCTGACATACCGGTACTCATGTTTGCGCTTAGGAACGTAGAGAGTTAAACTACCAAAATGAGTTATTCAATGTGTTTCAGTTCATGCGTGCTCGTTAGCCCCACTTTCATCTTTGCCCGTCACTGAAATTTGGAGCCACTGTGTTGTTTGTTTAACACACACACTTGAACTTGCACGAAACTCATGGCATGGGTGTGTGATAGTGGGAAGTGCCGGTGGGTTGCCGTAACATAGCTGTAACATATGACATTTGTTTGTGTCGTGCCAGTGAAGAGACCATGTGGACAGTGTACTGTGCTATTTTCTGTCTGTCTATCACTCTCTTACACACACTTTCTGACACACTGTATGTCTGTCTAATTCGCTGTCTGGATCTGTCTAACTAGTATTTGGGGACTGCCGTTGGGTTGCCATGCTATTTTTGTCCCGGTACACTTTTATTTTTACATACATAATTTTTTGTTATTTTTTTTATTTTTTTCAAATTTGTCACAACTGCTTTTGGTCTACAGTGCTATGGTTTTAGACATTGTGCTTGTTGGCCAGCTTAAAACGCCACTACTGTGTCTGAACAAAGCTTCACTATGCAATGAACCAATTAACCACTCCATCATGCGATGAGCTCAAGGACGTCACCTGTCATACTTGTGTTAATGTGGCCTAAGATGAGAACAGGTGAGGTGCCAATTGGGGGGGATGGGATGGGGGGGGGGCAGATTCTGCTATGAAAGACAGACTCAATGGACACGGTTTACATGCTTAGAGGGAACAACCCAATGTGCAAGAGGAGGGGTAGGGGGGAGTGGACTGCTCATTTTGGAATGCAAATGAAAAGTCACAGACACAAAAACAGATGTGCGCGCACACACACACACACCATTACAAAAAGCACTATTGCGCACAGGACAGGAAATCCATCATCTCTTTATGCACAGCTGGCGACTGGAGGGGTTGGGTGCCTATAGGCCATAGCATTTCTTTACATTTAGCATTTCAATTTCTTTTAACGTCACATGGCACGTCTTCCACTCCAGCATCCCATCTATCTGTTTATGTGCCGTCTTGGTTTGTTTTTGAGTTTACATCCAGTACATTAGTGTCAGAAAAAAATGCTAGATTAAGAATCATTCCTTAACAGCAGAGGAGAATATACACATGACTTATTTAATGAATAATTATGATAATGAACAGTTGTGAAATAATAATAATAAACCATAATTATATTAAATTGACCAATTGTTGAGTTTTTTTTTAATTATTATTGTTACATCAAAATGACTATAAACAGCATCTCTAGAACAAAGTTAGGCACTTCAATTTTAAAGAACATTTCACTTTTGTTAGCCTGGAGTTCTTGTGTGTGTACATGCTTTAGATGTGTAAATATATATTTTGCCTAGAAAACTCCTAGTTTGACTGTAGGAATTTGACAGAAGAGGCAGAGATGGCTGTGTTTTGCTCTCTGGTGGTGTAGAGAACACCTGGTTCAACCACAGCACTTCCTCTTTGGCAGTTTTGCTCTGATGTTTGTGAAGGATGTTTACTCCACTGGGGTTAGCTCAGTCACACATTGGTGGGCAGCTTAAATATATCAACTGTGGATGAGCAACACATACAATACGTACTGTGACTCTCCGACACTGCCGGGGTAGACTAGTTTCAGCCCTTACTTGGTGTTGGACAAGCCAGTACATTTGAAAAATACCTGTGTGATACTCACCAGCCTGTGAGATTCAGGGAAGCCCTGACTGTAATAATGTGAAAGCCCACAAGAGGGTGCTCTTTTCCACTACTAACTAACATCATTGACATAAAAAAATCAGGCACAGACACAGTTTTCCTGGTTTTATTACTTACAGAGGTTTCTGACATTGGCACCCATATGCAGAAAGCAAAGGAGGAAGATGGTATATTTAAAAAAAAGATACAGAAGGAAAGAGGGCAGACTGTGAGGAGAAGGAGAACGAAGATGGTATGTTTCTTTCGTCCCTTCTTTTCCCTCTTTGGGGGCAATCTATCTCTCTCACCCCCTCAATTAAAAAAGCAGCAATCACTTTCAGTGCATCTACTTTTCTAAAGCTCCTTATTTCTCATGAGTTGCCCGGGCCTCAATTGTTTCAACTGATGACGTTTGTGTCTGTGTGTAAGCACACCACAAACCAGCCATTGTCTGCCATTTCCACAACAGTTTTGACATATTGTGTCACAGGCATGGTCGGTACAAGGCCACAAACACACACACACACATTCATTCAGACTCATTCTAGTGCTGGCTAACCAGGAGAATGGGGCGGACGGAAGGGCATGGGAGAGAAGGAGGAACAAACGTGGGAGAGAATGAGAGAGAAAGAGAGTGAAATGGAGAGACTGGTATTAGATCGTTTTATTGAAAATAATCCCATTGTCCCCACTGACAAAACACGACAGACGCCCTAGGGGTCCCCTCTGCTCTCTCAGTTTCAGAGTCTTTAGAGCCTTTGTTTGGTTAGCACGAGTGGAGGAGTGGGAAAGGAAGAGGGAGCCCATAGGTGAACACTGAAGGAAATGGAAGGGTTGGGGGGGGGGAGGAGGGGCGCGGCATGGAGAGAGGAAATACAACAGAGAAAGGATCGGGAAGATAGAGGCGATGAGGGATGCAGATTTTATCTCTTCATTTTTCTGTTCTTCTATCCGTTTCTCTTATTCCTCCTTCTCCTCACCGTGTGT
Organism: Limnothrissa miodon; assembly: GCA_017657215.1. Taxonomy (NCBI): domain Eukaryota; kingdom Metazoa; phylum Chordata; class Actinopteri; order Clupeiformes; family Clupeidae; genus Limnothrissa; species Limnothrissa miodon. The sequence goes on from JAGFZM010000028.1 coordinate 830,865, forward strand.
GATGACGTAGCAGATGTTCTTGTAATCAACATTGCCAGCAACATCAGGGGGGAAGGCGGCCCACAGGTTCTTTATCTGTCAGCCGAGGGAGGAAGAGAGAGAAATGCAGTGGACAGCGAGAGTTGAGGGTGAGAGGGAGGAAGGAAGGACGAGAAGAGAGATGTGGAGAATAAGACGACATTAGTCATGATGAATGGAGTACTAATGCGGTAGAAGTGGTTTGAGGAGCATTATGGGATTGACTGCAGCTAAAATGTTGCCTCACCTCCTCGGCGGAGAATCTGTCACACTGAGTGGTCAGGAGCTCCTCAAGGCTGGGGGAAAAAAACAAGCAAATGTTTTTGTTTAAAAACTCACTCAATCACTAACTGGCAATGCTGCCTAGGCCATCATGTCTGTTTACAGCAGGAAAGTGGAACTCACAATTCCTTCTTGACGGTGCCAGTGCCCTCGGGGTCCAGCACCTTGAAGGCAGACACGACAACGTCCTCGGGGTCAGCACCTGCGGAGATAGAAAGGCAAGGGGAGAGAGGTACAGGTGAGTAAGAGGTGCATAAGACACAGAGCAGACGCAATGGAGCGCCATTGAGCGTGAAAGAACAAACCAAGAGCAAGAGCTATGAGTTACGCACCCTTCACCTTTTCACCGAACATGGTCAGGAAGACGGTGAAGTTGATGGGACCAGGGGCCTCCTTCACCATGGCTTCCAGCTCCTCATTCTTCACGTTAAGCTGGCCTGTTGGGGCGAGTACACATTAGATTTAGTCATTCATACATACACACACACACACAGATACACACACAGACATTACACATACTAGGCCACACAAATGCTTGCATAACTCAATGACAAATAGAGCTCAAGGTTAGCGTGCCATTCCTGGTGAGCCAGGTTTGAAAATGTCAATATGTGGAATTCTGAAGGGGCTAAACTGGAGTGGGAATCTGACTTACCCAGGGAGGCCATGACATCCCTAAGGTCATCCTTGCTGATGATACCGTCTCTGTTCTGGTCAATGATTGTGAAAGCCTATGAAAGGTTGCAAGATAACATACAGGTTTAATAATAGTTAAAGAGAGACAAAGACAGAAAAATAATTTTTGAAGCACAGTTCCTTGCTCCAAAGACTGACTTGCATACTACTTTGTGCCACTATTAAAAAAAAAAAAAAACATTTGCACAAGATACACAATTTACAGAGATGTCCTACTTCTACATTGTTAGGGGGTCTTACGAGTATTCATGTTACCCTTACCCCCAAACTCTAAAAATTCTCCCAGGCCTGAAACCCAAGATGACCCCATAATCTCTATCTTAAGAAGGCAGCTGCTGGCCTCCCTCTACTCTTAACACCACAACCACACCCTCCTGACGCCACCCACACTCCATCACCCCCGCAGGCCCCTATTTCCATTTGGTGAGTCAATTCCAACTGTCATGTCAGACATTCCCTATGTGATGCTTAAGGAAGCTGGATCGCCTTACCACTAGGCAGTCACCTCCACCACACACACACACACACACACACACACACACACACAGACACGCACACACAGACACGCACATGCATACATACTGTCCCCTTTTTTTGACTCCCAAAATAACTTCCAGCACCCAACCTGCGTCTTCATACTTGTCTTCACATCTTCAACTTGATCGCTCTCAATGCAGTACATACAGTTCCGTACTCCTGAACTGATTTTGTAATTTAGAGAAGATGAATTCTAAACTTCCTTTGTATCATGCTCTCACAATTCAGTGTTTACAGCTACCCAGATTCACAGCTTCCCTCTCTGCACATGATTTGTTAATGCAAGCTAAGGTATAGAAGACCACTCTCATAAATAGGTAATAATATTACAGAGGCAAATAATGATCTTAATGAGCAAATTGAGCAACATGAAAAGCCAGAGAACTTTAATGACTGGTTGAAAGTGCAGTTAAGAGTTCAGATTTACAAACATTTGTAAATCTGAACTCTTAACTGCACTGTCCACTAAAGTTCTCTTGCCTTTCATGGGTGTCGCATACCTGCTGACGCAAACTCCTCTCTAATTTACTGTGCTAACCTTTCACATGCCCTCACCCCCACCTCCTCAAGTCTCAGGCCCCTGCTCTGCCTTTCCCCCATCTGTGGTCCCTGCGATCGCCATTTTTCTTTCACCTCATTCACAGTATATCTCACCTCATGTACAGTATATCTGAAATCAACCCTGTTGCTCTCTCTCTTTCTTCCTTTTACACTCTTACTGTATGGGATAAAATTCTATCTTTCGCAGCCTTCCTGTAAATAGCTCTCTGTCATTCTCTCTCTCTCATTCTTTCTCTCTCTCTCTCTCTCTCTCACACACACACAAACACTCTCTCTCTCTCTCTCTCTCTCTCTCTCTTTCCCTTGCGTGCCATTTAGTGCATCAGCTGCTCCTCGGCCCTGACTGTGCTGGGACAGGGGATTAATACAAAGGAGCAGAGAGCTCTGACTGACAGATTGAGAGGTTAGGGGTGAAGGAGGCCCTGGACACCTCACAGTGTGACAGAAACCTCACAGCTGCCCGTCAGCTGAGCCCATTCTCATGCCTAGCAACCTCCCAGGACAGAAGAGAGATGGGACCACGTTGCTGCTTGATGCACAGTTGGGGTTGAGAGAGAAAACTATGTGACATTGAGAACATCCTCTCAGACCCAGACCTATCTAGACTCAGACCTAAATGAATCACAGTTGGATGAATCTAGTGGCTAAATCAATTCTAATTCTATTGAATAAATGTGTGACAGGTGTGACTTCCAGCAGAGTTTCCTAACTAGCTGCCTTTATGAGGTGTGGCAGAGGTTTTGTGAAGAGTGCTAAAAAGCTGCTAAGCGCGGAAAAATAATCACCTCTTTGTACTCCTGAATCTGGCTCTGCTCAAACATGGAGAACACGTTGGAGCCCTCTCCTCCTCCTGCCCTCCTCTTGGCCTTCTTGGGTGCCTGGGGTGAACCGTAGAACAATTGTTAGGAAACAGACAAACACAAACAAAACATGCTTTTGGTACATAAGAGACGACTTCATTGGCATAAAGCCCAGTGACCTGAATGTCACTGAAAAAACAATCAAACAGGAGTAACTCCACTGTCAGAACACAGTGGCTTCCCTGAAATGCATTTCTCATCAATGGGAATATGTAATGCTGTTCACTTTACTTATTACACTTAACTTTACACTTTATACTCCTATATACAAATATTGTGGTGGGCACAATATTTGTATATAGGAGTATATACAAGGCAGTTGCCATGTTTGCCAATTACGTTACTAGTTTTGTGAAAAAGTATGATAAAAATCAAGAATTTTTCAATTTTTACTTCTTTCCATATGTTCGATACTGTAGATGAAGACAACTTTTATCAATAAAAACATTAAAAAGACCATCAATTGGATATCTGCACAGTTAATCATGTTTCTGCTGGAAACTGCATGGATACTTAGAGCTCAGGTCTTTTACTGTTAATGCTACATGTTAATCCTGTTGGTCCAAGAACCCTCAGAAAATGGCATAAAATCAGAGTAAAAAAGCAAATTCCAGCAGCCATATGCAATATCATTCAATTAACAGAGGACTGACACATCCTGTTTTTTTTTTTTTTTTTAAGAAATCCACTGGTTTGCCAAAAAATTCCAACAATCCAAAAAAGACAAGAAGTCGATCCCAAATTCTTGCTTTGCTCTGGGCAGTTGTTCCATGGCAGCACCACACCCCACCAACAAAAAGCCTGCAATCATTATCTGTTTTGCACGTCTCTCCCCTGAAATTCGAAGTTATCTCCATGGGACCAGTTGCCTTCTCACTGGCACCACCATTGGAGGTGGCAGGAAGTTACTCACCATCTTGAGACGGTGTGTGTTAGGACTGTAGGACGCTCGTGAGGAGAAGACTTGTGTGAAGCCGCAAAAAAGGCCTGGCCCCCAAAGGCCTTTATACCTCTGGGCCTCGCTAAATATAACCTAAGACTCAAGTTTGGCTTGGGAGTAGTGTAAGAGAGAGAGGGAGGGTGCAAGAGGACAGATGAGCAGGGGGGTGATGGGGAGTGTGACGGGGGAGAAGTAGCATGGACCTATCGACTTTCAGGTGATCAGAAATAGACTTGGGAGTCTTGGAATGGAGGGAACCCGATACCCCAGGGATGCAGCGGTGGGGTCCACGTCCAATGTGGACTAATATGGGTATGGGGGCGCTGTCAAGACCCCTTGCCCCTACTCCCCTTTCCAGCGCTACCACTGCCGCCATGCACTGCTGTCCCACAATCTGGCCTCCATCACTGCATCCCATTGCAGACGCACACTAACTGTATTTTTGGAGAGCAATGCTCAATCAAAAGCACATTTAACATTAACCCCAGCAGTTGATGGACCACATGGTTTTTCCTTTTTCATCTGCAAGTTCTTTTGTTTTCTGTGAAATCTAGGACATTTCAGTGCTGGCATCGTATTACAACTGGTGCAGTCAGGGACGGACTGGGACTAAAAAAAGGCCCTGGACTTTTTTCCAAAATAGGCCCACTAGGCCTCCTATTCATACACACGCACACACCTTGTCGATCATGAAACGGTCTCACAATATTATGGCAGTCAACATGGCGGATTATGGGAAAGCGCCTCAGAGCACAACATTTTCTTGTACCCCCTCCCACCCAGGGATCAGTGATGAGGTGTATTAGAGGGGGGTTTATTGGTATATAAAAAAAATCTGGTTTATTGGTTTCTTATAAAATCCAGATACCTGAATGCCCCTTTTCACACAATTCCAGATTCCTTGTTGTTTTTATATTTTCCTTAAATAAAAAAAATCTCTGTCCGGATGTGGTGACTGCTTACCTCCGAGAGGAGAAGATTTCAAAATAGCCTGTCACATTTTACAGAAAATATCAAAGATTATTATTATTATTATTTTGCCTCATGCCTTCATTTCCTCATGCCTCTACATGCAATAAAACACAATCAGCACAACAATTGTGGTAATGGGAGTTTAACACTAATTTATAAATGTATAAATGGACTGTCCAGTCTGTTCATCTTTTGATCACACTAATTGCCTGATTCTGAGTTAAGCTTGGAGAGTTTCAAAGCTTGTTTTTCTTTGTCAAGTTTCAATAATGGCCATTTGACATGAAAACCCATGGAAACACCTCACAGTCATAATAACATTTCATTATCTAGCATTAGTTAATTCTCCTCTGTTGTCATTAACCCATCCTCCCCTTTTATACCTCAAACAGGAAATTATATAAGTGGACCACTATAGGCATGTCCCTGTGTCTTGGTGTTTACAGTTGTCCAGTTGGTCAGTGAGTGTTGTGCTTGGAAGAGGGAGGGGTGTTTTAGAGTAGCCCTAATAGTAAGCTAAGACTTATCACCCTTTCATGCTGACTTAATGATGCCTAACCTCCAAATCCTTCATCAAAAATAGGTTTTAAAAGCCTTTCAAATGTGGTAAAGTCCTACATGTCCACTCTATCCTTATTTAAGTGGACTGTTATCTCTCTCTCTCTCTCTCTCTCTCTCTCTCTCTCTCTCTCTCTCTCTTTCTTTCTCACTGTTTACCTCTCTCTACCCTTCCATTTTTCTACATCTCTCTCTGTATGGTTTAAAATGGACCTGCTATGACTTGACCCACATGGAAGGCATTGTCTACTTCTCCTGGCCTTAGCCTGCAAGGATTACCACAGACTTCCTGATTGGCGTTGGAAGGCGTCACTGTTGCAGCTGAGCATTTGGGGTGGGTAGAGGGAGACAGAGGGAGGGAGAGGTGAGAGGGTGCCCTGAGCAGTTGGACGTTCCCCGTGGGCGGGAACTGCACCAGCTGAGGAGCCCTGAAATAGCAAAACAAACTTCTGCTCCTTCAGTGCTCGCCATTCTTCTCGACACGTGCCCTCCCCATCAATCAACTGGCTCTCTGTTTCCAGACCCCCCCACCCCTCATCTGTCTCACCAAATTCTCTTCAAGCTCTTCCTGTACTCTCCAGAGCACCCCCGCTTCCTGCCTTTGTGCCATCTCCTGACTCATGCAGTAGTCTTTGTTCTGCCACCGATCCAGTGCACCTGTCCCTAACTCCTGTGGAAACACACATTCCGCTGTTATATCAGGGCTTAGCTCCAATAGGGAAGGGCTTTCCAAAGTCATGACATATCAAAAAGTCACACTTTTCTACTTAGTCACCCTTGGTCTTTGGTGTGTGTGTGTGTGTGTTTGTGTGTGCATGTGTGTATGAGAGAGAGAGAGGTACTGTGTGTGTATATATATCTGTGTGTGTGTGTGTGAGAGAGAGAGTATGGATTTAGTGGTAGGACGTTTTGATTGAATTAAAAAGGCTTTGGCGCTCTGTCTTTGACCACCTGCTGATGATTGTTGCTTTTGTTGTCGGAGCTTTAGCACTGAGCACTGAGCCTTGACCTTTGACTCCTCCTTGACCCAATCAGAATGGAAATACCTCCTAGAATACCAGCTCCACAGCCACAGCTATACAGCTACTGTTGTTCAAAAGACTTTGTTGCTGCCTTACACTGGAACTATATTTGAGGGTTTCAAAGTGTTCATGTAATGTCACCATCTTGTTTTCTCAGTGTTTGTCATCTGCTCCTTGGAACTCCTACCTCTGCTTTTTTCCAAAAGCTTTTTTTTGTTTTGCTCACTACATATCTTTGGTCACCGGCTGAGCCATCCATGGTTTAGATAGTTGAGATGAAACAGGGGCAAGGGTGGAGGATATGGGAAGGAGAGACAGAATTGAGGTTGGTGGTAGTCAATCGGAAACTTTGATCAAACGTGGACTATGTGTAAATCTGTACAGCAATCAGTGCTAAAATGGAATAGTTTTTTCCGGTGGCCCATGATAGCTGAATAATGTTGTATAATCAACTGCAATCGGTAAAACAAGTTAACATGGTCTCATAAACTATGGATATAGTGTGCGCTAACTAAGTAATTAACACACTTGTCCAGCCTGGTGACAAATGTGGATGTCCATTGTAAAATTTTAAAGTCACTTTACTTTATCAGGATACAGTATGCCCTTGAGAGCTTGCTTTGTTTTCTGGACAGAGCAAACAGTCCCTTTTTAAGAGACATTTTATGAAGTTTAATGAATATTAATTAAGGTCATATAGAAACTAACAGTGAGCATGAGTTTTCTACAATGCCAATACCTAGCCTACCTGTTAAAAAGATTTTACCTGTTCAACACGTTGTCTAACCATCACCGCAGTGCTCTGAGCAATGCAGTAAGACAGATCAACAGTGGACATCCAGTCTGTGATCATCAGCACTGAATCTTACAGTATATATATATATATATATATTATGGAAGGCCAAACAGGAAATATTGAATGAAACTTGATATACATTGAATGAAACCAGATATTTATTGAATGAAATTTGATATATATTGAATGAAACCTGATATATATGGAATGAAACCTGATATATATGGAATAAAACTTGATATATATGGAATGAAACCAGATATGTATGGAATGAAACTTGATATATATGGAATGAAACCTGATATATATTGAATGAAACCAGATATATATGGAATGAAACCTGATATAAATGGAATGAAACTTTATATATATTGAATGAAACCTGATATTTATATAATGAAACTTTATATATATTGAATGAAACCTGATATTTATGGAATGAAACTTGATTTATGTGGAATGAAAGCTGATATATATATGGAATGAAACTTGATATATATGGAATGAAACCCGATATATATAGAATGAAAGCAGATATATATGGAATGAAAGCTGATATATGTATATGGAATGGAACCCATATGATGGAATGAAATCGCATATTTCACTGTGTAATTCTGGTAAAATCCCTTGTTTTCATTCCATAAATATCTGGTTTCATTCAATATATATCAAGTTTCATTCCATAAATATCTGGTTTCATTCAATAAATATCAAGTTTCATTCCATAAATATCTGGTTTCATTCCACATATATCAAGTTTCATTCCAGATATATATCTGGTTTCATTCAATATATATATAAAATTTCATTCCATATATATCAGGTTTCATTCCATAAATATCTGGTTTCATTCCGTATATATCTGGTTTCATTCAATATATATCAGGTTTCATTCCATCTATATCATGTTTCATTCCATAAATATCTGGTTTCATTCAATATATATCAGTTTCATTCCATATATATCAGGTTTCATTCAATATATATCAAGTTTCATTCCATATATATCTGGTTTCATTCAATATATATCAAGTTTCATTCAATATTTCCTGTTTGGCCTTCCATAATATGTATATATATATATTGTGTGTGTGTGTGTGTGTGTGTGTGTGTGTGTGTGTGTGTGTGTCTGGGGATATGTACCTTGTATCTTTATACTGTGTTTTATGGTGTGTGGGGGAAGTGAAGATGACTCTCCCTAATACTCTCACAGAAAGATATTGGATTAGGACACATGGTTAAAGTTGAAAAAACATCTGTTTAATAGCCACTTTATTATTTCTGTGTCCAGTTAATTTGCCAGGTGATACTTGTAAATCACTACAGCCAGGGTAAAAGTTACGGAGCTACTTTAGCATGGTCTCCAACTGTTTTCAAAGTGGCCTAGAATGCTGTCATTGCATGTGTCAATGTGTCCAGGAAAATTCTTCAGCTAAGAGGTTAAAGGGGAACAACCAAGACTTTTCATCCAGGAAATTCTTGTTTATTTTCAATTCCTGCTTTCCAATTAACTAAAAACTTTTGGGTAAAGTGTGACAGTAGTAATAGTCACTATCCATCTTCTAAAAAAATAAAATGTACTTGCTGTTGATTTGCTAAAACTTGCGGTGAACCTCTGGTTACCAATTTGTTAATTTGTTAGCTTGTTAGTTCACTACAAGTTTAATTGTATATGAAAATATTAATTTGCAACAGACGTTTGCCAGAATCCTGTAATTTTTGTAAGGAGAACTAGTGACAACTGATAAATTAAATTGATCCATAGAATTTGTGTGAGTATACATTGACTAGATCTATCCATCAGATCTATCTAACTCACCCAACGCAGCATAACAATGAAACAAAAATTGGTCAACGTGACCCTCATGTCCCCATTTCCATTTTTGAGGGAAAACCTAAAGGACCCAATTCTGGTGAGTCTTGTGGTATTTTCTATTTATGCATGACCTAACTATACCAACTAGGCCAGGTGGACAAGCTAGATATGGTATTTTGCTGTGCCAGTCTGAGTCGTCTGGAGCTCATAAAAAGGTCGGGTTAGCTCCAACTAGTTAATTGCTGTTTCCAAAAAGGCATACTACTCCAGGCTGAATACTTCCCAGGAGTTGGAAGGTGCTATTTTGTGTCAGGATAATGTGTGATTTGGATAAACTGTGCACACACTTCAAATGGTTTAGTGAAATTATATCTGCTTTTGTGAAACATTTTTATTTGGTAAAATTCTCACATATTTACCTGACCCAGATAGAATATAATAAAATAAATCTAGCAATTGTACAGCCTAGGTTGTATCCAGCAATTGGATAGGAGCATGATACTTGATTGATTTAAAATAGCCTCTTGCATGCACTGGTCAGCGCCTGGTGGAGGAACATGTTTAATTGACCACAACTGACTCAAGGCCATGTGAGGAAATTACATCTTTTCTGGTAAATTGTCCAGTAATCTGGTAAATCATTTCATTCCATAAAAAAATTAGCCTCTTGTGAAAAGCAACCCAATCCCACTGATAGATCTTTGTCAAGCTTTAACGAATCTGATGGATTATTGCTCCAACTTGACAAGTTCTTGCTATTTGCTTGTTTGATCGGTCATCAAATAACAAGGTCAGACTCAGCATCCACAATTATTAGTGAGAAGCCCATTGGTGCCAACTTTATAAGAAATTTGCCCAGCACTGCCTTGGGGTCAATTTCACAAAGTATTTCAGGACTGAAATAACAGACTGTAACTAGTTCTTAAATCACATTCCTTGTGTCATCAGGCAAAGTGATTGCACCATGCAATGCCAAAGTCTAATGTGAATAAGTATGGACGCCACAACGTAGTGTACATTTTGTGAATGTAGGCTACAATATGAATGTAAGTGCTAATGACTTTTTTCACTGAATAAGTAGACATGCCCAATTATGAGGGCCACCATCCAAACTGTTATGGAGGAGGAACTGAATGACCCAGATCTCTCCCACTCACTTCTTGTCCAGCTCAACGTCCTTCTTCCTAATCTACACATCTCCCATCTCTACATATTTAAATACAACCAAAATACACAGGCTTAGTCTTTATGGAAAAATAACAAATAGCTCAAAGAAACCACAGTAATGTCACACTTAACCACAGTAAGGTCCCATTTTCAGGCTAAGCAATCTGCACTAATGTTACCCAGGTGTGTAGCGCCCTCTCTCGCCTCTTTGAGCCAGCACACTCCAAACACCATGAAAGCTTGTGTGAAGCTTTTGAGGATATATGTTGGCAAGTTTGAATGAATTATACAAACCTAAAAGTAGCTTGATTTGGTCATCTTGTAGGATTATGCAAAAACAGACAACAGATTAATATTTTAGCATTTTTATGTTAACTATGAAAATATTCAACAAAACTATGCATTACACACACATTTAGTTTCTTTTACCATTCAGTTTGGCAGTCAAAATAAATCCCCTCAGCAATCAAATATGATTTGTAAACACATTATTATAACATAAAATAAACTCATTATCAGTAAGCTCTTCTTTCTCCTGGGTGACCATAAAGTATCTGGTATTTTTATGATAGAGGTGGGAAAACTAAAAACAAACAATCAGGGGTAGCCTGTGCCTGATAATGACCCATAAGTTCCCAGAAATGCTCAAGGGAGGGATGAGATACCGTAACCTCACTTTGTTCAGTACTCTGGCCAAATATAAATGTAGACTTTAATGGTATGCTCAAAAAGCAAAAATGTGTGTGCTCTCTCTCTCTTGAAGAAATTATTTTTTATCATAATCAGCACCTCACCAAAATTGGTGTGCATCAACTTGTGTCAATACATATTCACAATTTCACTGCATATTTCAACAAATATTGTATACATTTTTCGCACACTTTCTAAATGCCTCTTGCAATATAAAGAAACCGAATACATCAAAAAGAAAGAAAGTAAAATGTCTTCAAGCTTCAAAAGTCATCCAGTTTTCTATAACTTAACTCTATGACCTGGAAGAATGGAAATCTTCACAGACATGATAGAGCAAATGCATCAGAAAGAGCTTAATGTCCCGTTAAATTCCTTTGAGGTTTTGCATGGCTTCAAACATTTTGCTCAAAATGTACAGTACGTTTATTGCAAGTGTGTATTTTGCAGCAGGTGATGTCAGCAAATCACAGCACAAAAAATATTGATCTTTTCACAAAATGCAAAAGACAGAGAGGGAGAACCAAAGAAGAGCAAGGGAAGATAAGGGGAGTCATGTTTGGACAGCAACACTGAATTATTCATTCAATAGGCCCTGAGTCTAATGCTTGACCGCTCTCCTGTCTGTGCTATGTAAACACTCATGCTTTCAATTTAACCCACATACATGTCAATGCGTGTGGCTTGAATTGTAAGGTTATCCATCATCATGGTCTGATCTATTTGTAATTATGTCTTCACCCAAGCATTTAGTGGCTGAGAATCTCTTATTTGAAATTGTGTGAGTACAGTCAAGTCAAGCTTCCCTGAAGGTTTTGGAGAAACAATGGAGGACATGATGAAAGAGGAAGACACAGTTCCTCTGTGCTAGTTGCCACATGCTTCGAGGTGTTTACCCAAGATCAATCAGGTCCTCCTCAACGTGTCCTTCCTTCTCGCGTTTCCTTCTCAGCCAATCAGCTCTCAGCTGCTTCACCTCTTTGCCATAGTGCTCGTGCAGTTTGCAGAAATCCTCTAATGTATCTGAGCCTACTAAAGGCCACTCCCCATAGGTTGGGGCGGGACCGTTCAAGGGTGTGACAAGTGCATTCCTTTTGGGCCAGAGTTTGGGGGACTTTTTATTGGTGGTTTTGATGCCGACCTGAGAGGCTGGGAGTGTCTGGCTGCGCCCGTAGGCCCAGGGATCTCTCAGTGGGCCTTGGCTCTGTAGGTAATAGGAGGAGCCTGGGTTATACGTCGCCATTGATTGGCTCTGGTCTTTTCCTGTCTCCCGACTGGATTCGCCGGAAGCTCTTTTGGCCTCTATACAGAAACAGCACATACAAAATCACTATGAAAGTCAACACAATGAAAAACATAAAGTACAAAATCAGTCCAAAAGAATGAGTGTACTTTTTAACTGTCAAACTTGCCTTCAGATAGAAAATCCAGACTTTGACTGATAAGGTTAGGAAGTTGCATTTTCTTGATAGGATTCTGCAACTACACTGTACTCTAATATCTGGTTTCCACATGATGCCCAAAAACATGACTTGAGTTACTGAGGAAGATTACATTTTTCATATCCTTATTTGAGGTATATTACAGACCTTAAAAAAACAGGACAGAGTTTCACAAGCTCCCAGAGGTCACAGAGTCTCACTCAAGTGAAAGGTTTTCAGGTAGAGGCAAATGAAATTAGAGTCTTGTGGAAAGTAGGGTTAATATGCCTAGTGTAGAATCTCGTCTATCCTGTCTTCTTACCTTCGTACAGCCTACCCAGCTCCTTCACCTGCAAGGACAAACAGGTGTGGCTAGCCGAGTGAAGGGCATGAACCCAACTCTCCTGACTCAGGCAGTCCTCTGCTGCAAGCCAGTAGGTCCTCAGACCCGGGCCTGTGAATGCTAAGCAGAAACAGAACTGGCCCTCTGGGGGGTTGGGCTGCACAGTGCAGCCCTCCAAAACAATGACTCCCAGCAGGTGACGATCTGCCGGCCGTTCTTGGTAGAACAGGAGGTTTCCCTTTAAGACAAACCAGCGCCTCTGGTATGAGGCGTTTCGCCCTCTCTGCAGGAGATACAGCATCCAGAGATTTACAAACGATAGGCACTAAAAGCAACATTAAATGGCTCATTTGTATAATGTAAGGGGCAAGTGCAGGGTTAATCAGCGCAATCAATCCATCTTCCGCCCCATGTTAGAAGTTCAGGAGTGCAGTGAGAGCAAGGGTGTTAGCGGTGTTGTGTGTGTCCATTGACAGTATACCAATTTGCCAGTAAATATCATAATGCTGTATATTAAGAATTTACAATATTTGGTTGCGAATTATTAAAGATTATTAGCTATACAACAAAAAGGTTTGTCCAGCAATATGACATTTCAGAATCTGTAGGCCTATGTGTCAAAGAATTTACCGACATGAATCAGTCAATCATGATGTTGATTCAGGATGGTCAAGGTTTTTAGGTCACAGGCACACTGGGATACAGCCTCTGTGTTATCTAAAGGGAAAGACCCACCAACACAATGCCTATTTGATTCATTGTCAGGATAAAGCTTGTAGATGAGTACAGTTTTAAAAGTCACTGCCATGCTTTTGCAAAGCTGTATTCCACTTTGCATAGAATATTGTGAAAATAAGTCAGCAGTTTTTACCAGACCAGAGCACATTACAATAAACCCCTTTGCCCAACTAACCTCCCCCAGAAACTTCTTGTGAGAAATTGCTATGAGCCTGTCTTAATTTAGGAGGCTGATAATACATCATCAAGATGTCCTCCGAGACTGGACAGGAATTGGTGTCACCATTATAAATAGGCTAACATAAGAAAAAATGCCAGTGTAATATTCAAAATAATGTTTGATGCCAACGGACATGGTTAGACCTAGCTTGGTTCTCACACATACTGATCTGCTATCAGTCTGGCCAGGGGGGTACTTTTTTCTACTTACAATAATTTACCCAACTGGCTTTTACAACAACATGATGGAGCAGGGATAAGCATGTTTAGTTTCAATTTGTGATGCATCCCACACTCTTTTCTTTGCAGTAATTGGTCTGATTGGTTGTAGGTATATCCAATGATCTATATAATCCCACAGCATGAAGTCAAGGATTGCATAGACTGATTGGCCAGACTGATATGCATAGCCAATGGGTTTGTGAGAACTATGTAATGCAAACCTAGAAATTGGTTGCAGTAGAAAAGCACCACCACCTCTGCCACCCCAATTACAGAATTGCAATGTTGCATAAGTCTCTATACTCACAAGACTGCTTTCTTTTTTAGTTTAGATGTCAATGTACACGTAGTCACTATTTCTTGAAAGATGAACAGTCCCCTGGAATTTGAAGTGTGTCTTGACTGAAATATGCAGCTATGCTAAAACCTTCGGCATTGTTGGCTTGAAATGTTAGTCTCACGCATTTATCGTAACTGTTGAGAATAAGAACTCCTTGTTAGAAACACCTACAAAGTCGCATCAGTCTGCTAATACGGACATGAATTCGCCATGTCCACCAATTAACACTAACGTTACGCGTTAAGGTTACACAGTTGATGGAAACACACAGGCGCGCATGTTCTTATACTGAAGTGACTTTGAAATACAAAAAAGTTAAATGGAAACCTGGCAACGTTACTGGACATTTTTCAGTCGTTTCAAAAGTGGTTTTGAAGCATTTATTGTGCCTTTAATTCTCTAACGTTAGGCCTATGCGATTTCACTAAAGACCATTTGGAAACACCTGCGCAATAACGAATTTTATGCAATCAGGATCAATTGCTGACGCCACGCGTCAACGCGTCTCTCTTAAAAGACATGACATGCCCCACATATGAATAATTTCAGATTAGACATATAAAATGGAAAATGTCCCTACCTTTTTATAGAGGTACCCCTCTTTATCGACAGGTGAAGGGCAGGACAGGTAATGAGTTAAGAGCTTCTCATGGATCTTCATCACAATACTCCTTGGCAATGAAGGCAAACAAATACAGGTGTCTCGCAGTGACAGGGAAAGCATGCATCACCAACCTTCTCTACACGCCATCTTATTCTCATGAAAGTAAATTATATGTGTCAAGTAGCCTAACCTAATTAGGCTATGCTTGCAGGCTACGTAGCCCCGTATAAACTACAGCATGAACAGTTCCTGTAGACTGACCAAAGTCATCCCCAACACACAGTCTTGTGTGGTCAAAAATAATTATTTTGCCGTAGGCCTATCACACGATAACGCTATTAATGAATAAAGTCGTTGATTTGTTTTTCGTCAAACGACGTCGTGTGGACGTAACCTTGTCAAATCCTACAACTCACTATAGCCTGCTGATCTCACCCAGCTACATCCATTCGGTTTAACGTTAACTGTGTTAACTACCGTGTCGGTCTAAGAAAAAAATATACAAACATTATAACAACTGAGTCGTTACTTACCTGGGTGGTAAAAAGAACAGGGTGATTTTTTCAAAGTTTCAAGTTACATCCTCCCGCCCTCCTCTAAGTCCTGCAAGACAAGTGCTGAAATATAAATAACTTACTTAACCCACTTCCTGGTAACCAAAGCTTCTTTTGGAGTCCAATCTTTGAAGCTTTGAATGAGATGCTTCTAGAAACAGTAGCCTACATGGCGGACCCATGGCCTATCTCACTTCCTTATTGATACTTTTTGTGGCAGAGCATTCAGTTTGTGTCTCTTGCTAAATTATGGAAAAGGGAAACTGTTAAAGTTTTGCCTTCTTTTTGTTTAGTGTTTATGCTGCATTGCCCGACAAGGCAGTGACATCAAAGCTACAATGAGCATTGTATCTTATTTTAATCATGCCAGCATTTATCCAAGATTATTGATTCTTATATTGATATTGATTGTTTGGTGATCAACACACACACACACCATGTTATCAACAGGTCTGGATCTTGGATCAAAACCACTCTCCAGCAGTTAAAACATGTGCTTAGTTGTTGGCAGTAAACTACAGATATGAATTATACAGATATATAGTCATCAGCGTCCTCGCCACATACGCACACACTTTACACAAGATAGGCTACATGTAGGCTATATGTATCTGTAGACCCAATAAAACAGCATCAACAATTCAAATCCAATGAAGCGTGTGGTCATTTGTTGGAGCATCCACTAGACTATTAGAATAGATTAGATTAGATTAAACTTTAATGTCATTACACATGTAGCCTATAAATACAGAGTAACGAAATGCAGTTTGGCATCTAATCAAAAGTGAAAAGAGCAGCAAGTGCAAAATATACAATATGGAGTGTATACAGTATGGACTATATGTACAGTTAAGAGCAGCAGTGTATGGTTTTGTGCAAAAGAGAGCAGAAAAAGGTAACCAATTTAGTGGTATGTACAGTGAATACTCTACGTATGTCATAGGTGATACACACACACACACACACACAGTAGAAAAGGTATGTATGTATGTATATCTGTAAGTGGGCAGGTATACAGGGTGCAAGAACATAAATATAAATACAGACTGCAATGAAAGAGTGTAGAGTTTTTTTTTGTATATATAGTAAATAATTTTACCATCTAATCAAGACATCTAACCAATAACAAAATATGGAAGCTTATTACTAGACCTCTAGAGGGCAGTGTACAGCAGGGGTCTGGATAAAATGATAACAAATGAGAACGTTTTTGTGCGACTTTTGTCCATTGCTTTTGCCCTCAGTTGGGCAATTCTTTCCTTTGTATGTGAAGGGCGAGAAGCCAAACCTTTATGTGGACGTCACTTCCGGTAAGGTTTTCGGATACATGGCGCTGGAAGGAACGTCTACTTCATTAATTTGCTAATGCATGTCTGAAGCATTGTGTAAGGTATGGCTCTTCATCCACGTGTAATTTACTATCGAATTACAGTTTTCTTAGATGCCATTTTGCATGTACTTTAAAACTAAAATGTCCATTCAGTGTATTGTCAACACACGAGGTACCCACGGCGTTATGCGTTAGCAGGCTAACGTTAGGTAATTTTGTAGCGAACATTAGTTATGTTATTAAAGGGGGTTAGATTTAGATATCTTTTTCACCTCTTCACAAGTCTCGTGCCCTTATCCGTAAAAAATCTTATGGTTGATCTGGTAGCCCACAGTTATGTCGTGTACCATGTGACAACTTTAGACAGCGAGTTAATGGTGTTATTCTGGAGTACAATAAATTTCAATTTTCATATTTATAAAACTACTGAAAATTAGAGTATTTTGTGTGGAGTATTTTTGTGACCTTTTTTTTTTAACAATAGCATGTCTAAAAGAAAAGTCACGTTCGAGGACGGTGACGGGGAGTACGAATTTGATTTGAATGATGCACCAAAAAAGAAGGTAGGTCACGATTCTACTTTGGGTTTTGTGTCTCTCTTAGGCCTACCACATCAAATTAAATGAATACACTAACCCGTCTATACTTCACAGATCTGCGAGGAAGCAAGTGGACCTGGTTCCAGGTTCAAGGGTAAACACTCCCTGGACAGTGATGAGGAGGATGAGGGAGACGATGGAGATACTGGGAGCAAATATAACATACTAGATAGCGACGATGTAGAAGGTGCGCTCTTTTGAACTGCATTTTATGTATTGTAATGGGTGCTCAGTTTGTTGTGAAGATGTTATGATGATGCCAAGGTCTGGTCCACATAAAATAATTGTGTAACAATTTAACAACTTGCAATTTATTAGGTCAAGAAATGGCAACAATTGACTGTGATGAAGGGGTACCCATCACACCTTTTAATCTTAAGGAGGAGATGGAAGAGGGTCATTTTGATGCTGAAGGGAATTATTTCATCAAGAAAGACGCAGACATCAGGGACAACTGGTTAGACAACATTGACTGGGTGAGTTGCAAAGTTGCACACACATTGTGTAGAGTGTTAACGTTTTTAAAAATGTACAGCAAATCAAGGATATTAAGGTCATCACTGAGTCTGTTAGGGCCAAACAAAATGCCTCTGTGTGTGTGTATGCCAGCACACACATTCTGTCCTTAAAACGTCTCTTCAATTCTTTCTTTACTTATCTTTTGGCATTTCATACCAGACATTCTGTTAATGTCAAACTCAGTTGCTAGCCAAATCAAATGTTAAAATGTTCCATGTAGTGAGATGTAATTGTAATGTAATTGTAATGACTGAACACTGCTCTTCAAGGAAAGCCTGTTTTGGAATGTACCGTTTATAAAACAGAAGCATGTAGATGGCATCTCCTGTAAAATACATTGTCGTTCAGAAATACTAATGTGGTTTTTGCTTTAGCAATTTATTATATGGATTTAAACCTGTCCACATAAATTCAGGTCAAAATCAAAGAGCAGCCTGTGAAACGAAAGAAGAAGGGTCTTGCGGCTAAACGTTGGCGGCGAGCTGGGGACGAAGATGAAGCCGAAGAGGAGAAGCAGCGAGAGGATCGGCAGCAGGAGAGTGATGGGGAAGATGCAGAGGAGGAGGAAGAGGACGAGCCAGCAGTGGACCCCTTGGCAGAATACACCAAACTTCAGCTCCTGGAAGGGGTGGTGGAGCTGTTGGTTCCTGGAGAAACGGTTGCATCAGGCCTTCGCAGGCTCGGAGGACTGGGAAGCAAGAAAAAAGGTAGACTGAGGGATAGGGAGTCTCCAAAAGAGGAGATGGCAGAAAGAAACACTGAGAAGCTGGAGCGGCTCACGGCCCTGGCAGACAGACTGGTTGGGAATGGGGAGTATGAGATCTACCAGCAGACTTATGAGAAGCTGGCCTATAAAGTGAAAAACATGAAGCAAGGAAAAGGGGCTCGTCCAGTTGCCAAAGCTAAAGGCAATGAGGAAGAAGACGAATTGGACATGTTTGCTGATAAGTTTGATGAAAAACACGGAGGCGAGAAAGAGGAGGAGGATGATCAGGAAGATGATTCTGGTAAGGAAATTCTTGTATGTCCCACACACACCACCCACCAATTCTCCACCCACCAACATTAGCCTCTCCACACACACACACACACACACACACA
The DNA here is from genome assembly GCA_017657215.1 of Limnothrissa miodon. Classification (NCBI taxonomy): domain Eukaryota; kingdom Metazoa; phylum Chordata; class Actinopteri; order Clupeiformes; family Clupeidae; genus Limnothrissa; species Limnothrissa miodon. The sequence continues at coordinate 849,773 of JAGFZM010000028.1, forward strand.
CACACACACACACACACACA
>JAGFZM010000028.1:849802-866049 GCA_017657215.1 Limnothrissa miodon
CACACACACACACACACACACACACACACACACACACACACACACATCCATCTCCTCACCCATCCTTACTTACCTCCTCATCCTGTGAAGAGAAACTACAAATTGCCATTTCGCCATCACATGCTTTGGTGTGTCAAAGCAGGTGCTACTTGATTTAAGATGAATTCAAATGCACCTAAAGTCAGCAGAAATTAAGTCTTTATTGTTTATCGTCAAAGTTCTGTAGGCTGATCAAATAGCTGCTGAGCATTCCTCTTCCATGTTGCATGTGGAAAGCAAAACAACTTTCTTCCCCTGCAAGTTCAGCTCTTGCCCCACCCATGTGTAGTGTGAACAGGTTTGACCCGAGCTTGAACTTGAGTTTTATCTGTGACGTGTAATGTCCATGTGCAAATTACTGATTATTTTTCCTGGCCCTCATCAGCTGTGTTGAATGTATGTACACTTTGTTTTGATTTAGATTAAAACTTATATGACTATTACTTGAATTAGGGAACGTCATACATATCAATCTTTCTAATTGTTTTTGTCTTGTTGTCCTTGATGACTGTGAAACAGCATTTTAATAACTGGAGAAATTACATTTTTTGGAAACTATTAGCATTTAAACCAATAGGACAAATTTCTCTTCTTTTGATGAAACAAATGCAGTCAGGACTTTGTTGAATGTTTTTCCTTCTTTTGTGCTTAAATGTTTTGTAAATCTGGAAAAATGAATTCTAACTCCGTTGTTTCTCTTATTTTGTAGCAGTCAATGATGAGGTAATGTGGGAATATAAATGGGAGAACAAAGACAACTGTGAGATTTATGGACCGTTCAGTAGTCAGCAGATGCAGGTGAGAGGTGCTACACAAACACCATTTATAAAACTAGCCATGTGACTAAAGATTGAAAGGTCATGAATAAGTTGAATAAAGGAAACAAAAAAATTTGTTTAGGAACCCTTTCACAGGGCTCAAACATTCTGGAAAACCTGGAATTTTGGAGGTAGTTTTGCAAGGAATTTAAACTAAAAATGTAACTTAAATGATTGTCCTGGAAAATTCTGTACATCAAAGTTTAATCAGAATGAAGGTGGTCATTTATTCTGTTAATATTCCGATTGAACAATTACATAAACACCATTTTTCTTATTTATGTTTATGAGTCTCTTGTGACAAATTGTATTAGTGAAAACAATGGCGTTTACATTTTCAGTTTCTTCTTTCACTTTTCCAGGAATGGGTGGACCAAGACTACTTCAAAGATGGAGTGTACTGCAGGAGGGTAGACCAAGAGAATGCACAATTTTACAATTCAAAGAGATTAGACTTTGACTTGTACACATGATGATGTGATTTAAAAAAACAAAAACAAAAAAACATTTGAACTTTATTTTGTAATTAATTGTGAATTCTTAGAATGGGCAGCTAAATTGCAGTGCAAACTTTCTTGCAACTTATTTGAGTCCTGTAAAACTATACATGTATGGCTTTGAGGTTGTCCGAAAATTGTATTTTAAGGATTTTAAAATAAACACGTTGTATGATTCCCGCCCATTTGGGTCTCTTATTAGAATAAATTACAGTGGTCTTACAGGTGTTTCTTTTCAGTAGCGTATTGCATAATTTTCACCATAGGATATACCAAAAAGCATGTGCACAGAAGCACACTCAAGAAATGTAATCACTAGACCTGGAAAGCATCAATATACTATTGCTTGTTTAGAGACAGAATTTTTGACATAAATATTAACGGCCAAGAGGTTCTCAGATTGCAGTGGGTCTATGACCAGGAATATAAAGTTGGCCACGGAGGACAAACGACAAACACAGACTACAAGGGAAATGGCTTAGAATAAGGAAGATGTCTTTGTGTTTAAGAAATCATATGAGCTTTGTTAGATATTTGAAATGGATAGCGAACAGTTCTTTAACCACGTGTGGGACCCCCTCCATACACTGTCATTCCTGCAAGAAGGCACTAATATTGGTGAAATCGATATCACTTCAGAGGTAGCTTTCATCCACAATCAAGTCAAGTCAAGTCAGTTTTATTTGTCAATTTCTTCACATGTACTTGACATACAAAGGAATCGAAATTGTGTTTCACACTTGTCCCATGTGTAGACGTTGACGACAATAAAGTGCAGATGCACAACAAAAAAACTATTCTAAACAATAAGGTAATGTTAAGTTAAAAAGTGCAAGTAGGCTTAAGGCATTATACTTAGGTAAACATACAGTATATATAAGACAAGACATAACATAAAGTAAGTGTTCCAGCAGCGTTGGTTTGTTGTCTTAGTGCAACACAAGATTGTAGCAGCAGTAGTAGTAATATAAATAGTAGTAAAAAAAAAAATACTTGAATATATAGCAGCAGGTGTGTGCAATTTGCAATGCAGAGGTAGTTATTTTTCAGTCCAGAGTGTTGTAAACATATCAATACCCAGGGCTCCCACGGTCATAAAATCCTGGAAAAGTCGTGGAAATTAACATTTTTATTTTTCTAGGCCTGGAAAAGTCATGGAGTTTAACAAATTCACTGAAATTTTAGTCTCTGTTTAGGCTACTACAGCCTACAATAGACATTGTTAACTACTGGCCCACTACTTTCCCATGAGTTTGAAAGTCACTGTCATACTTAGTTGTATAGGTCTTTTTTTTTTTTTTTTTAATAAAGGCTACATCAAATTAAAATGCATTGGCAATATTAATGTTTGAAAATATGATACCTTAAGGTCAGTAGAAAGGGTTAACATTTCATTTTCAGCCCTAAATATATGCTGAGTTCTATACACATAGGATTGATAGTGCATATCTGCACTTGCTCAGTACAGCTCATTTTTACCTCCTGCAAAGGGCTAGATATACTCTGTAGATTCTATCTGACATTGTAGGCATCCTTGTAGCTGCAGAAAATAATTCCTGATAAATGTTTATTAGGCTACAGTGAATTCGGAACTGTTTGCTTCACATTACTTTGCTTGATCTCTTCATATAACTTTTCAGATAATGGTAAGAATATTCGTTTATCATTGGAAAACTTTATCTCGTTTGTCAAGTTATATTTCATTATTAGTTTAACATAAAGCCTGCCGTGAAAATATCTCTGATGGTAAATAAAAGGTTCACACCGGGACAAGTGTCTGCCGCTTTCTCATCTTGTGATTGGTCACCTTCGACCCAACTTGATCTCCCTCCTAAAATTGTATTGGACACAAGTGTCTTCATGCGCTCTTTTATTGGTGCATTTTCAGGAGGGACATTTGGGAACCGGTACTACAGCTCTCTGATTGGATACTATTTTTATTTGACATGGTGCGTCATTGGTTTGGAAGAAAACTAGGGCGCCGCCCGGTGATTAGTGTGTCTGTCTGAGCTATGTTTGTAAAACTAAACGGATGTAGTACGCATCCCATCTAAAACTCGTGTTTGATATGTAAGTGTAATGTTTCACAATCGTTTTGTAATATGCATACGTATGTAAAAAAATGTTATATGCTACACAATTATGTTGGTAACATTAGCTAGCTATTGCTACCAACAATCGTCACAAGGAAACACCACAAGATTAACAATAGCCGGCTAACTTTAATGTTAGCAAACGTATTAGAAAAACAGGTTACTCTCTAGTAAACCTAGCGAGTGAGCTATTTTACATGTGTGACCTATCTTGGTGTTAGTTTCTTCTAACTTGTGCAATGGTGGATGAAATGGAACATGATATTTTTGCAGTGTGTCAACAGTTCATGTTATTTTTATGCACATTTAGTGGCTGTCTAAAATATGGTCAAATAATGTTAGCCCAGTAACGTTAGCTAATTGTGTGCATCACTGGCTAGCTATTATGTTAACGTTAGCTGGCCCTGATAAAAGCCGGTCGAGGCGAGGACTCTGAAAACCCGATAACGTTTACATAGGTGCGTCAAACATAAACATTTTCGAATATGACATTTTCGAATGTAACGCTGTGATCTCCATAAAACTAACTAAATGTATTTTTGTGTCCTGCATGGTGTAATAACATTGGGTTTTTTGTTACATTGGTGGGTTATAATTTATGAGGTTTTGGCGCTTTGTGTATTCAAGAGTTCATCCACATTAGGTCTGCTTGAGCTTCGGGTTCTAAACTTATGTATACTGAAGGGGCTAACGTTAGCCACTAGCCTGCAGTACCCAACACAACACAATGGGCATTGTTCAATTGTTACAAATGTTCTGTTTCGTAACGTCGATATTTTTTTTCAAGATATGTGGAGCAAATAGCATGGTCAGTAGTTTACATTCCATTAAATGTAGCTGACTTTCATGCTCTTATTCTGTATTTATGTCTGATTGATGGAAGTCAACAGCACTGAGGTCATACATTGCCTATTTAGTATAGTTAACGTAAATTTGGTTTGCATAAACGATACGAGCTGTACTGTATTTACGATAACTCAAATGTCATTCTTTACCACACATGGGCATGTGGTTTTTCACGCATCATTTCAGCTCCCATTGAGAATCATTGAATTAACTGACTCTGTGTGTAAATGAATGAACATGGCATGCATTTTTTTTAAATGTATTGCAAATGTCGTGAAAGATATGTGTCTCTTTAAGCATGTGGTGTTGAACAATCCCAGACATTTCTTTTATTTAAATCGCATGCTACCTCTTGTCATTTCCCTTTGCACGCTTTAAATATTTCTGCCTGATAATTGTGCCATTTGTGTGCTTTGCATGTGTTTTGTTGTGATTAGACAGGCAGCCTAATTGGGTATTAGGGAGATGTTGACATCCACTCCTCAGTTGCTTCCTCAGATTGTCCGTCCGGTGGAAGGAGATGCCAAGCGCTCCCCTTCCACTCTCTGCAAACCCCATGACATGGATCCCAAACCCCAAATACCCCCTCATTCCACATCCAGGTACCATCTGCTTTGTAGCCTGCTTAATGCACTGTCTATCTGCATTCTTTAGGCTTTCACCCATCCCCTTCACTTGCTCTTGTAAATGTGTTTCGTCAATCTAAGGGGTGTTTTTTTCCTGCTGCTTGGAAAAAGATTAATAAGAAAAAAACATATTTTTTTATTGTAGTGGCAAACCTCTTAGTTATACCACCAAAAAATCACAACCAATGGCTGCCATTAAATTGCCTTTGTCTCTGGCGATTTTTTAAAGCAAACCAGATTAACTGAAGGATTATATAGGTTCTGCAGAGCGCATTGATGATTTGATTTAGGGGTGGGCGATATAGTCTAAAATTTATATTGCGATATATTTTGAACCATAGACGGTAGATGATGTATATCACGGTATACTTTGGTATGTAACTTACAGCATAACAGTTTCTTAATGGTTACCATAGCATAAAGTCAACATGTACAACAGTTGTTTAGTCATCGTTCTGAGGTTATATTGGACTCTCAAATTCACACAGAAGTAAACTGGTAAGCTGCATTTGTGTCAGGCAGTAGCTGTTCAATTTATAGGCTCTTACAGTTTCGTTGTAAGAATGAAAAGGTACTATCAATAAGGTGAAGCTACAGGTCAACATTTTTTCACATGGTTGTGGAAACGCAATGAGCCTATCACGGTATGGCGATATGACCCAAAATCTCTATCATTGGCAAAATTCATATTGCATACGGTATATATCGTCTATATTGCCCACCCCTAATTTGATTGATTGAACGGTTTGCTGATGGTTGTTAATAGCATTGCATTGCATTGTGAATAGGTTTTATGGAGTTAAAAGTCCTACTACTTCACAGAGCTACTTCTAAGCTCTTTTAGACTTAGGTGCTACCTTTAAGCCTACAATGTTCTGTGAATGACTTTTTTACAAATTTACAATTACAATACAATTTTACAAAATTAGGAGTCCTAAAGTTGTGACTGACATGCCCATTATTTTTAGGAGTTACTCCCAAATTTGACTTTTAGGAGCTAGATTCTTTGTGAATATGGGCCCAGGTCACTAGTACTCTACAACCTGTTACAACGTGGTTGTGTATCCTTGATGTAGCGGCACTACCGCTCCATCGATGCAACATTTCCCTGTCTATACTTCCTTTCAAACAAGACCTTACACTCAGATTTACTATAAGGCAGTGTTAATGTTCATCCCTGGCCAGTTGAGAACTGAAATTAAGGAGCCCTGAACCAAGGGATGAAGTATTCTGATAGACTTCTATCAAAGACAACCTGCAGCATTTCTTAATAGCTGACTTGTATTCTTTACTTTCAGCTGTGACGATGGAGAAGGGCAGGCAGAGAAGAGGTGTAGTGAAAGACTACAGGCAACCCCAAAGGATAAGACAGAGAGCAGGAAAAAACCCAGAGCACGCAAGGCTGCACCAAAACGGTCCCAAATAACGGTGTCTACAAAGACAGAGGAGAACAGAAGAGTGGTAGGTCTGTGGACGGACGGACCGGGGGGGGGGGGTTGTAAATGTGTGGAGTGATGCAAATAGAAGTATGCTCAGTCACAATATTTGGATATCTGAAAATGATTACATTGGGCATTATCAGGCTGATTTTCTTTTACTTTCAGGTGGGTTGGGATGAAAACAGTGCAGTTACCGAAACTTTGAAGTACGTGGACGTTTTTTCAATTGTTTAATTCATTTTACTTTTATAATATTCCTTGTAGCCTGTTTTCTTTACATTATTATCGGTATTTCTAATGTTCCCTGTCGTTCTCTACTGATTGTCTACTTCTACTTCTCTTTGTTCTGCAGACATAAAGCTATTAGAGGTTGCAATCAGAACATGGAGCTGTCCACAGACAAAGACCAAATGGACTCCACTACTGCTGAGTCCTGTGATGCAACAAAGGATAAAGACTCTCCTAAGAGCCCAACTGCTGCAAAGCGCTGGGTGATTGGCCCTTTGTTGCACTCTTTTAAATCCAAGATGACCAGCTTCTCCGAGATCGTCATGAGCCCTGTCCGTCTTTTTAAACCATCAGACTTACCGCCCTCAGATGTGACCGGGAGAGAAGATGGTGGAGCTCTGAGTTTAAGCCAAGCGGCAGACAGCAGCAGTGAGTCTACTCACACCCAGCAGGACAATGTGTCCAAAGCTCTGCAATTTGATGGCATTCCACATGAGCTTAGGACGGCGCATGAACAAACAGACACACAGGGAAATTCAAAGGTCCAAGTTAAACGACCCGAACAGGAGCAAGAGTTTGCCTCTTCTTGCTTGACACGAGGTGCCCTGCTTAGGGGTGAAATGTCAGCTCATCCAGACCCACTTAAATATCGCAGCAACCAATCTGTCTGCCCTGGTCCCTGCAGCGACTCCAACTCATCTAATAATGTTTCAGACTGCCCAACTCTGAGGAGACGTCCCCATATCAGACAGGCTGCTCAGATGAAACCTGCCTCGCCTAAGTACGCTATGAATGACGCAGAAGATGACCCACAAGATCTCAAGACAAACAACTTATCTGATTCCTCAGTGTTTTATACCCCTCCTGACTCCTTCTCCAAAGATGATGGAACAGAGGAGCTAGAGGACAATGAGGAAAGCGCACCTGTTGTTAAGATTACACATGTTCGTTCAAGCCCCAGGAAGCTGTCCAAGAGCAACACTGTTACTCCAGCACTCTTCACAGCAAAACAAGCAGGTAGTCAGACAAAAGTTACAGGGAGAAAGGTGACGTTTGATTTGAAAGTTGAAGATGATGATGAGTTAGATATTGAAAGGCAAAGAAGCAGTGGTGTGTCCACAGATGAAGAAATGAATGATGATGATGATGCACCAAGACAACGGCAGCTTAAGGAGAGGAAACGAACAAGAAAGCCACTTGATACAGACCCAGAGTGGGCTGGGGCGGAGAAGAGGAGGATAAAAGCAGAGACGGGTGAGAGAGCTACAAGGAGAAGAGGCAAAAGTAGGAATGTGGCACCAAAAGAATGCTTGAGCGAATGGCTTGAAACCTCTGATGAGATTTTGTACACAAGAACAACAGACCGTGAGGTGACAGACTCAGGAACAAACGTGCTCCTAAACTCCCATGAGGCAACAGCAGAGACTGAAATGTCAGAGAATAATACATCGGGTGTTGGTCTGAAGTTCGAAGGCAGCAATAGATTGACAAGACGACAGGCCAAATCAAAGCTTCCAGCGCCTGCTAGGGTGGAAGTTGACCCACTTGAAGTTGAGTATTCTGATTGTTTCACCGATTGCCTTGCCGTGAGCTTTCAAGCTGACAACATCAAATCGCATGACGACAAAAACATTAATGGAAGAGACACAGAGGAAAGCATCGCCAGCTCACTGTCTAGGAAGGCCAGGCAGAGGGTAAAGAAGGACGCCACTTGCAACGAGAGTACCCCAGTGAATAGCAAAACACAACTGAAATGGAAGGAGGATGATCCCAGCTCTGTATTCTTACCAGACATGGAGAACTCCTCCGGGTCGTTTCTGGGCACATCCACTCTAGCCAATTCAAGCTGCAAGACTGTCCGGAGCACTAAAAGGAGGTTGATGAAGAAGTGTCATCGGATGTATGGCGAGGACCTCGCCGACAACTCTCCATCTGCCTCCATTCTCAAGATGGATAACACCATCTCTGAGATGGGCATCCCTGGAGAGAAGGAGAAGCAGGAGGACCAGCAGCCGAACAGCAAGGACACCTCCGCTAATGAAACTGAGAAGACGCCGTCCATAAGCGGGCGTGAAAGGGCACTCAAAAGGAAGTCCACATCGCCCTCCACAGAGAAGAGTCACATGGATGACCTTGAAAACGGAGAGAAAGACATCAATGCTTTTATGGACATGCCTGTGGCCACGGCATCAGGTAGTGGCTCCAACCGCCTCCTGCGGAGCTATTCCTGCCCAGAGATAGCCTCTCTCGCGCACCACGACCAGCTGGGGAGATCCCCTCCCCTCCCCCCGCATGGACGAGCTGCCCCTGCACCCACTCCTCACCATCCCACCCTGCACAGCCCTACCCCACACCTCCCTCCCTCCCCCTCCAAGCGCGCCCGCCGGCACACTGTCTGCAGTGTGGAGATAGAGAGGGAGATCGCGCCACTATGCCTCCGCAAGGAGGTCTACCCAACAGGGAGAGGCGGCCTCTACGGCAGCCCGTCCCATCCGCTCTGTCCCGGCACAGCTTCCCCGTCAACCTCCTTCACGGCCCTTGTTTCCAGCTTCCTATCCAGTCCCCTGGCTTTTCTCTCGAGGAGATCAGACAGAGGGAAACGCAAGGCTTGTGAAGACGGTGGCCTCATCACCTCCTCCTCTCTTGGCCCTAGTGTCACCCTATCCTTCACCAACTCATCCCCTCCCTTTCCATCAAGCTCAGCTGTCTATCACTCGCTTGCTGGTTTCACATCCCCTCCCAGATCAGCCTCTGTTTCGCCAGGCTGCAGGTAAACTGTCAAAGAGTCCTCAGTCAGTCATAAATTATGCTTTGGTCCGTACACAACTGCAAGGCGTTAGAATGGCCACGGCATAAAAATACATGCACCATCATGTGTAGGTGAAAATGAAATACTCATTTTTAACCTAGCCTTGAGTTTTACCTTTCTCCATCCAGCCGATCTCTGAGTTTGAAGGTAGCCCTTTTTTCACACCGATATTTTTCTACTTTTCTGGAGCTGAAAGTGCTACTATCCAACTCTTTGAGAACAGCTGGATAAAAGGTTAAACTCAAAGGGAAGTTGGAAATTTAGTGTTTTCTCTAATAGTGACATTTTGAAGGCCTCTGCAAACTGGCACTGACATAAGTGCCATACTGCTCAACAAAAAGCATTATTTACCTTATAATGATCAATTACATTTTGCCACTGATGTATTTGGGCAAGTGACAGAAAGTCTCTACCACTCCTGGCGGTGCCAGTGCTTTACTGCTCTGTGCTTGTGTGTGCAGAAGTAGAACGCTTCTTTTCCCTCCTGTACTAATTAAAATTATTAATTACAGTATAACTAAGTAACTATTACAAGTAGAAATACATTTTTACTGGTTAATGATCACTTTAACTACTAAGTAATACATGCTGTGAAGGTATGCCCACTAATTTTGCTTGGTTTTGCTTGGCCTATGGCAGTCATTCTCAGGGTTCCTCTGAGGGAGAAGATGATTCTGGGCAGCAGTCTGAAGATGGGGAGGAAAACGGGACAGCTCTTGGTCTCGGTCTACTGTCAGGAGAAATGCCTGTGGAAAAAGCTCTGTCTGATTCTGAAATTAAGGTAGAGCCATGTATACTGAATTTTTAACCCAATATCTGTGTGTGTGTGTGTGTGTGTGTGTGTGTGTGTGTGTGTGTATTTATATAAAATATAAAATTCTATGTTTTAAAAATTTTTCTAATTTACTTTTTATCTACTATATTAACAAATAATTTATAAAATATTTACATGTAGATAAAGGGCTATAATTATAACTTTTTATAACCCTAACCCTAAAACCTGCCCACATGTGAGGCTGGAACTCTCATTGTACCTGAATTTAGCATTTTCTGGAACAACCTTTTGTTGCATAATAATTATATTTACAAAACCATTGTTGTTCCACAATGTAATTACTGGTATCTTCTGTTAACTCTCTTCCCTCTCTTGTTTTCATCCAAAATGCAATTCCCATCTCAGATGGAAACACAGCAAGGTGAACAGGGAAAGGTTTCGTCTATTCGCATTCGTAGAACTTTGCCAAAGCCTCTTAATAATCTGACACCAATGGGTCTACCTAAACTCATCAGGTATGCTTCATGATATGTCATAAATGTGCATATGACTATTGTTGTATATTTTGTTTTTGCATCACAGCAGAGAAGTCCATATGCAGTTAGTAACTTTATTCTCTTCACAGGCCAAAGAAGAAAGAGTTCAGTGTTGAAGAGATCTATACCAACAAAAACTTCACTAAACCAGCTGAAGGGTCTGTTCCCCAGTAACCGATAACATATAGCATATACTAGATACCATTAGTAACTGATAAATGCTTGTCACAATAGTTTTTTGATTGTGGAAATTTCCATATTTTCACTGTATCTTCTTATCCCATGACTTTGATCATCATTTATCTTTTTTTATTGGTGGCTATGCTTCCATAGTACCTAGTTATATGTGTGTAACCTCACTTTTGTCTGTCTCTGCTCATTTCTTTTCTGGTGTTCTGCAGACGACTAGAGACCATCTTTGAAGTCCCACACAAGCGCCGTGATGGCTCCCATTGTCTGCTCGGGCAGAAACGAGTCAAGCGCTTTGTTGATTTCCCCGAACCGGGCAAGGTCCGAAAGTTGCGTAAGCCTCTGGTAAGTGCAGCAGCAGGTAGCAGCACTCAGAAAACCAGTGGGCAGTCATCGGGCGGACGACCCCGGCGTGGTGCATGGTCCACTTTCAAAGATGACCCCCAACTTTCCCCAGAGGACCTAGACTCTCTTCTGTGCTCCAAGTTGGATCAGCTGGATTCCCTGATGGCTGCAGATGATCGTTGAGACAAAGCAATCAATGCAAAGTTTTTTTTAAGACGATGGTGTTCTGCCTCAGTGGCAGTATTGAGCACTTTGGAAGATCCCTCCAGATGCCTCGTGTTGTTAATTATTTTATTTTAATTTTTTTTGTTAATATGTATTTGGACACATCCCTCCATTATATTGTGTGTTTCCATAAAATTTTGTAATGTATTCAATTGTACGTATTTTTGGCTTTCTTGTTTCAAATTGCTTGACTCGTTAGCTCTTTTTTTTTTTTTTAATTAATCTACTTCTTTCGAACATGCAGCTAAAATACATTGCTGTCAACACATACTTGACTTTAATTCTCTGTTCAAGTGTTGTTTTTATGTAGGTGCGTGTGTGCACTGTTTTGTATCTACTGGTTTGTTTCTTAGCTGTGATCATGCCCACTGTTTTCACACATGTATACAAAGATCCATATGGTTAAGTCATGCCATTACTTTTTGTAGTGCTCCTTTGTAAATGGGGAAATACATTCACCCATAGCCTTCTATGAATTACGCACCCTTTAAGCACACAACCAAAAACACCATCAACTCTGTATTTCTTTCATGTGCCAAATCCATTCATGCAGCTCATCCAGGGCCTTCCATAGGTTTGCTATGGTTCCAAAGGTGTTGCACAAGCACAGGATGTACTTGATCAAGGCAAGTAGCGCCATTCCATTCTGAGATGCACAATACAGATCCCAGCTCTAGCCTACCCTGAATGTACAGTAGACTTTAGTTTCAGATCGCAGAACACAAGGACATTTGTTGACTCATTTCATTTCTATTTTTGTCTATATTTGGTGCTTTGCCGGACTTTGCTGGTTTGGTTCTGTGTCATATGGCAGCTCAAGCTTCTTGAACTTTCAGCATTTATTTTGTCTCTAGTATATTTATTTTTGTTCATTGGTTAGGTGAATTATAATACAAATTGAGGTGGTGTGAAGGTGAATGTACAGCATCATTGTTGGAAAGGGATGTAATTTCATATCCACTTAACAACAATTGTAAGACTAATCTCAGAGGTAGCTACTCTTTTCGTCTGCTGTTATCACATTTCACGTGTTTCATCAGGAGAATGAACAGGGTTTTCTTTTTTTTTTTTTGTATTTTAATATGGTGATGTTTGCTGATATAAATCGATCACGCTCAGAGTCAATGTTGGGTTACCTTTGAAAATTAACATCTGATTGGCTGATGGCTTTGCAGCATCACTATAAATGCAGTTCATTTTTAATTATTTGGTTAAATTTGAAAGAAACCTTTTCTGTGTATTTTTGATAGTCAATGACATGTATAGGAAAGCTTGTATTTTGTATCATTCATTGTGTGTATATAGGAGATATATGGAGTTTTGAAAATGTTTTATATGAATAAATGCAAGTTCTCTGATGTCATAATCTAAATCAATAGACTTATTGACACTGTCACATTATTTTTACCATCTGCTTATTGTATAGTGCTGATTTTCATTGGATTACAAACACAATGCACATGTTACATACGTTAAAAAAATGTTTTTAATGGACAAAAATAATTTTTATATTAACATAATGTAGCTAAACATCAGATGGTTTAGTAGTATGAACTGACCAGAATGTCTAATGAGAACTAATCACACAAACTTCTTTGCAAAAATGTTTTTTTTTTTTTGTATAGATCCATCATGTGCTTGCTGGAGATAAAGGGCCATGTGACTGAGCTTTCTCTTCTAACAGCAATCCCTTGTTTGTAACAGCAAATAGGTTGGAAAAATAGTAATTACACTTTTATAACAGTTCAGCCACAATTAACAGTGGTCTTCACAATGCCAAAATCATAGAAATTATCAATTCATCCCAGTGTTCTGATTGCAGTGTTTTACTCTGGGTTCAGTCCATCCAATAAGGCAGGTGTACTTTAACATTTGCTGTATGTCCAATAAAAGCATTTATTTGAAATGGCAGTGTTTTGTTTTGTATAGTTCATTACTTTATTTTTTTTATCTTGGTTTTATGTCACTGCCAACAACAAACCTCAGGCCTGGTGACAATGGAGGATGAACAAAAGGTGCATTTACCATCTGCTTATTGTATTTAAAATGTTGCATTGTTTTTCTGGGCTTGAGTGACACTGAACAAACATCAAGGACCGTTCACATGGAGCAACTCAAGCCTAAGTGCCTTGAGCAGGGGGACACGTTCACAGGCAACCACCAGAGTAATCTCCCTTCCATTCAGCAGCATAGCTATTGGGCCAACTATAAGAGGCACCACTGCATGAGGCCGAAGAGTTTGGGTCCAATTGTAACTAGATCACATTCACTGGCATTCACATGTCCGTCATATTTTTGTCCGCGAAAGAAACACGGGACATCCAAAGTGCCTCAATCTATTAGAGTGAGGAGATAAGATGCAAAAATCACCAGCAGCACAATGAAGACGGGAAGTAATATGCCAAGAACAATGGACAACAAAGCTCGACATCGGGCCTTGTCCGAGTAGAGCTGGGCCTCATCTTGGTTAGTCTTTCTCCTCTCCCGTGCCTGTTGTTAAAAAAGGACCAAAATTTGGTGTCAGTATGGCACTTGCATAAAAAATGAGCAGTTAGTCACTTGATAAACTATGTACATTTAACTATGTAACCCCACACCTTTGTTCCGAATTACATATTTTGTCATTCATTGCAGAATTTCACAATGTATGGTGTAAACACTATAGATCTCTTATATAATTCTACCATGGCGATCAATGGGCAGTTATTGAACAAGTGCGTTTACCTTCACAGAATAAATCAAAGCTGTGGCTCCGACACAAGAGAGTCCACAAATAATGCTGAAGATGGCTAGCCTCCTGTGGTCTCTGTCCTGGCAACAGGGCCAGTGGGAAGTAATGCGCTGGCTAATGGAAGCCAGACATCCTCTGATGGAAAATGACTTTTTTTGACGACTGGCATCATGGAGAGCATCCCCATTTTCACCTGTCTCCGCAACATGAAGCCGGACCTCCTCCTCATTCACTTCAGAGATAGTTTGAGTGGTTGGCTGCGGCATCTTTTTGGTCAGGGCAGAGAAGAAAAGAAATAGTCAAAAACAAGGCACAAGCACAGCCAAATCAGCAACAAACATTTGTCTTCAGGGCATTTAGGTTCATTGCTTTGTCAGAGAAATGATCACAGATAAAAGGATGGACATTATTCTCAAAATGCCATGTAAATGTAAAACAGATTTAAGATAGATGAGAAAACAAGAGGCTTTTGTCCTAAAGCTTGTAAATCAATAACAGAAGTTGTGTGCACTCCATTGGTCTCAGCAGTCTGGGGGAGTACTGGAGCCAGTCGAGACAAGTACACTCTCAAAGAGCAGACTGATACATAAGCCAAGGTATTCAGGTTGTACTTGTCCACCCTTTTTTAACGAACCATTGGGATAAAACCTGTAACTGTGTTTTATCTATGCTATTGAGAAGAGCGTCTTAAGTATGTCATCATAACTTGGAAAATTTGGGGTTTTTTTCTTCTGTCTCATGTTAACCGGTCTGGTGACAATGTCTGACATGATGTTTGGTTCCTTGATTTTGGCACCTTGGTTTTAGTTGCTCTTCTCTATTGCTCCCTTAATCACTCACATAACTTGACTTTCACATTCAATGTACATTCACCACTAAAGAATCTAAGCCCTGGGTCATTTGATCTACAATTTATCTACAAAGATCTTATCAGTGTTGGTACATAATACCTGGCCTCACCTCTAGCTTCCACAGTGTGACTGTATCACTCCTCTTTGTGTAATTCACAGTTAGTAGTTACAGACCAGACTATAAGCCATTACCTGTAAAACCATTCAGTGACTTGAAAAGCATAACTGTCCTTGTAATTGTCCTCATGCCTGAAATTGCTACTGCAGCTAATGGCTGTATGTATGTTTGTTTGTACAGTTTGTTCTGTATGACTTAATGTATAATAAAAATAACCTGATCAGACAGGCCATTCACAACAGCAGAACACATTCTTTTTTTTAGAAAGGTTGTCTTTACACAACAGCAATAAAGAAATTTTGAGATTGGCTGCCTTTATCCCCTTCATCAGGAAAAACAAAATGGTCTAAAAAAAGGTCTAAAAATGCTCTTTCTTTGTACTTACAGACTCGTCTGGACTTGATCTCAGAGCTGCTGAGGGGCTTTTTCAGATTCTACAGCAGGGCCCAATGTCAGTCACACAACAGCTGAAATCAACTCTGATCTGGTGCTCTGGTCTTCCACTCCTTAGCTCTTGAGTGGATAATAGTCCAACTTAGTTGATATGAATGTCAAGGCATTAAACTACTAAGTTCTGCAATAACAACGATCTTTCTTTCACCTTTCACAGTTGTTTGTTTACTTTGAGGAATGTGTGCTGTAGTCTCTGAGACGTAATCTGTGACTGACTGAAACTAAGTTCTTGTGAAACTAAACACACCCCAACCTTGATACAAACACTCCTCCTTGCCTCTCTCCACCCACATAGGTTGGGTTCTGTGATTGTCTTGGGCTGTTTTTTTTTTTTAGAAGGGAGGTCAGTCAAGCCCTCCCCTTGGCTCAGTATTTCATTTTATTAGGCTGTACGTCATTAATCTCATCTCCCTTTTTTTCCATCTATTTTTCTATTAAGTCTATTGTGGACAAAAAAGGAGAAAAAAGAGGTGTGTGCTTTGCCTCGAGGTTACACAGAAATGGTTTCTGAAGCAACTTCCTTGTTCGTCACGAGGTAATGTATTGCATCAAAAGGTGGTAACATTCCTTTCTACCTCACCTTCACACAGACACACACACACACACACACACACACACACACACACACA
>JAGFZM010000028.1:866584-904084 GCA_017657215.1 Limnothrissa miodon
AACCCCCCCCCCCAAATAAAAAGAAAAAGGGCTCTATGATAATTTGTAATGGTAAAATGTTCTTCAGGGCCCCCTATCAGTTCTTTGCCCTTACATTCATCCTAATCTTTCCCTGAGACTACCAACCAACTGCTGAAAAGTAGAAAGGACTATGAACACTAAATGCACATGTGCAGTTAGCCTACTTAGAGTCTGCAACAGGGCATTACATGGGCTGAGCTGAGCCACAAACATTTATTTAACTAAAATGATTAAATTAATGGTGTCAACATATTGATGTAAACGTTATTTTAATCTTTTTTTTGGCTTGTAGCCAAGTTTAGTCTGTACATTATATGATAACTAAATATGATCATCCTTATTCCTGTGGAAATTTTGCTTTAAATATTTTCACCCTTACTTTTTCTTTGCCGTTCAGTCATTGCCAACGCACGCCAATAGTAACACTTTTCATGATCAGCTGACGTGGCGGTTCAAGTCAAACACGGAAGAGCTGCAAGAAGTGGTATGTTGAGCATGGTTTATGTTATAGAATAGACTACATAAACGATGGTTATGCCATAGAATATACAACAGAAATGGATTTGGACCAGTTGCCCTCGCGTTCTACCGCCATGACGTCGATATAAAATTGTATTCGTATATTATGTGTGCATAGACTAGCGGTATGTGCATGATATCTAGGTATTGCTATTTGGAAGGTAACGTTATAGCTAATGTACATGTGGTTTTTAGGCTTTCGATTTATGTATGCCATCTATTGCACCAGTCGGCAACCAATGTGCATGCTCTACGCCACTCGATCGACATTACTTGACCTGCAGGGGATCGGCATTACCTTTGATTTTGTGCAGCCAGTAGTCAAGTCAACTGTTCTTTATTGTAATTTCAGCCCTCGCCTCTAATGCACCTACATTAAACATCTAATGCACCTACATTATAAATATCCTATACATTAAGTGTGTCAAGACAAAAAGACAATAGACAGACAATAGACAGACTTTGAACTGAGCAGGGTTGAGGTAGGTAGAAATGGCACTTAGCAGCATAATACAGGTGTGCTTTCAGTGAAGTGCTGTATTGAGCAACAGAAGGTGCTTGAGGTATTGGTATCTAAGAAAGGTGCATTGTGCATATTTTCAGATCAGTATGGCAGCATAACAGTCATGTATGTTCAGCAGTGTTGGTGCATCAGTCCTGTTTTGTTTAGCAGTCTCAAGGCTTGAGGGAAGAAGCTCTTCCCCATTCTGGATGTACGGGCAGCTATGCTTCTGATACGTAACTTTTTCCTTGAGGGCAGTAGGGAGAAAAGGCCATAGCATAGGTGTGTGGTGTCTTTCACAATGCTTGAGGCTTTGCATAGACAGTGTGTGGTGTATATGTCGGGGAATGAGGGAAAAGAGGTCCGTCTGATCTTCTCAGCCATCCTTACAATCCTCTGCAGGGCCTTTGTCTCTGCAGCAGTGCAGTTTCCAAACCACGCTGTGAGGGGGTTGAGACGGTGAGGGGGTAGTGGAGTTTGGGTTGAAAACACCAATGAAATGGAAAACAAGGGCTTTCAAACCAAAAAGCATTGTTTGACAAAGCCAGACAACAAAGTCTTTTGTAATCATTTTAAAATCACATACTATTGGTTTCCCCTCAGATGGAATCGGTGGATGGTTCCGTGCTGGCCACTGAGAGATATGGCTCTCAGGAAACTTGGAAGTACCGACTGAGGAAAGGTGTGATGAAGCGAGAGAGACAAGGTGAAGGTAGCTTCAGCAGAGGCAGTTCCATTACTGGCGTTTTCAAAGTGAGTTTACGACTTTCTCATAGTAATGTCTCTAAAGGAATCTCTCTCACAATGTCACTAGGTTTAACACACTTGTGTTTTCTCTTTCGTAATCCCCCCATCAGAGTGTTTTCCTGCCTCAAGGCTACCCAGAGAGTGTGAGTGAGGATTATGTTCAGTATCAGGTGTGGGACACTGTACAGGTGTGTATTTAGCACATCACTTTCATTGATGGAATGCTTCACAGTTACAGCTGCAATGTAGACCTTTTTCTTTATTGAAAACCACACAGGCATTTTCTAGCTCGCTTTCGGGCACCTTAGCCACTCAGGCTTCCTTGAAAGGTGTAGGAGTGGGGAACCAAGAAGCAACTGTTGCTGCTGCAACCATAACATGGTTACTACGAGGTGAGGGCATCTGTTCCTATAGTTACAGTATACCCGTCTATCTATCTATCTATCTGTAATCTATCATTTTATAAGTTCTTCATGATGACTTTGGATGCACTGATCTTGCCCTTCCCTAGATGGCACAGGAATGCTTGGGAGGATCTTGTTTGCATGGTTAAAGGGGTAAGACTGGCTTTTATGTTTGTTTGCTATTTTCTACCATCACTTCCTGACTTAAAAATATGCTTTCTCCTTTTAATCTATGCTTTATTTTTTTCCTTGATTAAGGAGTAAGCTGGACTCTGAGGCCAAGAAATGGAGGTTTGTTATTTTTTGTTGGTGACAAGATTAAGCTTATAAAGTACAGTAGCAAAGTAAAGACATAGTTTAGTCCTACTTGTTGTTCTTCCCTCTAGGCTCTTTGCTGATATACTGAATGATCTTGCCATGTTCATTGAGATCTTGGCCCCATACTATCCCTCGTTGTTCACCCTTATTGTTTGCATAGCTGGTGTGTTTAAGGTAGGTCACATATTTAGGATAACTAGTCATGGTTGACTTTTTATGTTCTTTATGTTTATTAAATAATTTATTCTCTACCTGCATTTTATGAAAATCTTCTCTTTCCTAGTCAATAGTAGGGGTGGCAGGTGGTGCCACCAGGGCTGCCTTAACAGTCCACCAGGCTCGTAGAAACAACATGGCTGACATCTCCGCAAAAGATGGAAGTCAGGTAAGGCGTCAACCAGGAGAGTATGCACAGAGGTGGTTTTGTGGCAAAGCTGAGAGCAGGTCCAATAAAACTGATAATAAGAAAAGCTACAGATATTGTGGTCATAGTATTGATATATAACAGTACTGGTTATACTGGTTGTCTAATTGCAATAAATGTTTTGTTTTTGTTGGCTTCAGGAGACCTTAGTGAATTTAGCTGGTCTATTAGTTAGCCTTGTTCTAATTCCTCTGGTGACTGACAATCCATGGTAAGTTATTACAAATAGCAGAAAGTTATTTAGGAGATTATTTGTTTTTTAGCCTCTGAGTTTTCTTCTTTCCCCACAGGTTGACATTTGTCCTTTTCTTCTTGTTTACAACACTGCACCTTTTTGCCAACTACAAAGCTGTACGGTCTGTTGTCATGGAAACTCTTAATGAAGCCAGGCTGTCCATTGTACTGCGCCATTATTTGACTAATGGAAAGATCCTCAGTCCACAAGAGGCCAACCAGAGAGAGCCCGTTTTTCTGGGTGCGTGTCATCTTTAACCTCCAGCCTGCATTTAGATAGATAGATAGATAGATAGATACTTTATTGATCCCCAAGGGGAAATTCAAGGTCCCAGCAGCTTAGAAAAATCACACACAACATATACTACAGCGTACACAGGATGTTAAGAAGCAGATCAACAAAACAACATGACTAGATCAACATTACTAAAAATAAGAATAGAATGCAAAAACTATGGGTAGAGATGTGCATGAGTGTACTGTGGTACAGTATGGGGTGTGTGTTAAGGTAGTGCAAATGAGCCAGTAGTGCAACAGTGCAAATGAGTCCAGTAGTGCAGCAGGTTAAATGTCTATTGACTAGCAATAAAAAGGTGCATATATAAAAGAGGACAACAGAAAAAATAAGCATAGCACTTCAACAGTTCCAATAAAGAATATGGACAATAAGATAAAAATAAAAATAGCCTAATAATATAAAATTTCAATGTCAGTGCAGGGATAAGTCTAACAGAGTCATAAACAGGTTCATGCATCAGTCAAGTATGCAGGTCAAGTATCAGGTTACAGTTACTGTTAGTGGTCAAGTATGTAGTTACAGTAAAAGGAGGGGTTGTGCATATGGGCTAATGTTGCCAGTAGGGCCCCTAGGCAGTGTGAACAATACACAGTATTGTAGAAAAAGTCCTGTAAGTGAATAGGAGGGTTCAGGTGCAGATAGACTATGCAGAGAAGTCCAACTCTCCTTTTCCTTTCAGTGAAGCATTGTAGAGTTGAATGGCCCTGGGTACAAATGACTTCTTAAGTCTGTCTGTTGTGCATGTCAGGGAGCGTAGTCTCCAGCTGATCAAGCTCTTCTGCTGTATGATAGTGCTGTGGAGTGGATGACAGTCATTGTCCAGGATGTTGTGTAGCTTTTTCAGTGTACTTTTGTCTGATACTGAAGTGGTGCACTCCAGTTCAGCTCCCACAACAGAGCCAGCTTTCCTTACCAGCCTGTCTAGTCGCCCAGCATCCCTCTTCTTAGTGCTTCCTCCCCAGCATGTCACAGCATAGAAGAGGACGCTGGCAACAACAGACTGGTAAAATATCCAGAGGAGCTTGCTGCAGACGTTGAAGGACCGCAGCCTCCTCAGGAAGTACAGCCTGCTCTGCCCCTTCTTGTAGAGTGCTTCTGTGTTGACTGACCAGTCCAGTTTATCGTCCAGGTGTATTCCCAGGTACTTGTATGTTTTCACCACCTCCACATTAACCCCCTCTATGGTGACTGGCACCAGGGCGGGCTTGGACCTCCTGAAGTCCACCACCATCTCCTTGGTCTTGGCAGTGTTGAGTTGTAGGTGGTTGAGTTTGCACCATTGCACAAAGTCCTCCACCAGGCTCCTGTACTCCTCCTCCTGCCCATTCCTGATACAAGCCACAATTGCAGTATCGTCTGAAACTTCTGCATGTGGCATGACTCCGAGTTGTAGCAGAAGTCAGATGTGTACAGGGTGAACAGGACTGGAAAGAGCACTGTTCCCTGTGGAGCTCCGGTGCTACTGATGACCGTATCAGAGAGGCAGTCCTTCAGTCTGACGAACTGTGGCCGCTCTGTCAGGTAGTCTTCAATCCAGGATACCAGGTGGGCATCCACACCCATCTGCAGGAGCTTGTCACTCAGTCTGGGGGGTTGGATGGTGTTAAAAGCACTGGAGAAGTCAAAGAACATGATTCTCACAGCACTTTTCTCCTTTTCCAGGTCAGTGTGTGTCCTGTGCAGGAGGTATGAGATGGCATCATCGACGCCCACTTTCTCCTGATAAGCAAACTGTAACGGGTCTAGTGCATGGCGCACCTGTGGCCTAAGTATCCCCAGTACCAGTCTCTCCATGGTCTTCATCAGGTGTGATGTGAGAGCGACTGGCCTGAAGTCATTAAGCTCACTTGGGTGTGGTTTCTTGGGGACAGGAATGAGACATGATGTCTTCCACAGTGCTGGGACTCTCCCTAGACGGAGACTCCAGTTGAAGATGTGCTCAAGTGGCTCTCCCAGTTCTGCAGCACAGGCTTTAAGCAGTCTTGGACACAGTCCGTCGGGCCCGGCTGCTTTCCTGGGATGGAGTTTCTTCAGCTGTCCTCTGACTTGATCTGCCGTGACGATGGGGGGGGGGGGAGGAGCTGAGGGGGAGAGGAGTTACCATGGTCAATATCACCTTGAGGGGGATGGAGGGGGGAGAGGTGTGTCTGTGTCCTGTGGGGGATGGGTACATCTGGCGATGGTAAGTGTTGCTTTGAGAGTGAGAGGGGAGGTGTGACTTGGGCCGTTAAGCAGACGGTGTCTGGGCAGTCCACGTCCATTGAGACTTGAGCACGGCCATCAAACCTGTTGTAAAAGCAGTTTAACTTGTTTGCTTTGTCCAAGTTTCCCTCCACAGAGCAGCTGCTCTTCTTCCCCAGGCCAGTAATGGTCTTCATTCCTTCCCAGACCTCCTTCATGTTGTTTTCCTGCAGTTTCTGTTCCACCTTCTTCCTGTATTCCTCCTTGGCCTCTTTCAGCCTGACTTTGAGCTCCCCCTGTACGCGCCTCAGTTCTGCCTGGTTCCCCTCTCTGAACGCCATCTTCTTCCTATTTAGAAGGGTCTTGACATTGCTGGTTATCCAAGGTTTGTTGTTTGGAAAGCAGCGCACAGTTCTTGTGGGAACAACAACGTCCATACAGAAGTTCAGTTAGTCAGTCATGCAGTGTGTGACCTCCTCCAGATCTCCTCCATTCTGTAGTACACTCCAGTCTGTGGACTCAAAGCAGTCTCTCAAAGCCTCATCCGCTTCTGGTGTCCATTTCCTGAAAGTGCGTGTGGCAAATGGTAGCCTCTGTACTTTTGGTTTGTACATTGGCTGCAGATGAATGAGGTTGTGATCTGATTTTCCTAGTGGGGGAAGGGGGGTGGCGCTGTATGCGTCCCTCACGTTTGCATACATGAGGTCTATTGCCTTGTTTTTCCTAGTCGGGCAATGAACAAACTGGTAGAAATTAGTCAGGGTAGAATCCAGTGTTATGTGGTTGAAGTCGCCAGATATCGCCATAAAAGCGTCTGTGTTCTGAGTTTGTAGCCTTGCGATTGTAGTGTGTATGATGTCACACGCTACGTCAGGAAGTGCTTGTGGCGGAACGTAAACACAGACAACAATGGCGTGTGAAAACTCTCTCGGCATGTAGTACGGCCGAAGGCTAACCGCTAGTAACTCCACATCCTTACAGCATGCAGTCTCTTTAACTGTCACATGTCCGGGATTACACCATCTGTTGTTTATGTACATAACCAGTCCACCGCCCTTCTTCTTACCAGAAAGTTTATTGTCTCTGTCCAAGCGAGCCACACTGAAGCCCGGTAGCTCAACGTTAGTTGTTGTTAGTAGTTGTTTACAAACAGATTCTACCAAGCACTGTCTACTGTCTTGAATCATCCATAATATACACACATTTTAGCAGTTGTTGTAACCACAGAATGCATGCAAAGCAAGGAATGTGACAATCGGGTCAGCTTTCACAGCAACTAGGGATGAAAATATACAGACTCAAATATGACCATTTTTTACCAAATCACAATGCTTAAAACTAAACTCTCTGTTAATGTTTTATCCCCTTCAGGATTGCGGAAGGAAGTGCCTATAAAGCTTGGTGTGAGTCTGAGGGAACTTGTCCAATCGTATGTGCACTCTTACATTTCAGATATGCTTACTTGTTTCAAAACTACTGATAAAGTGATTGTCTAGAGTTAATCCAATCTGGGCCTTTGAGCTTACAAAATGTTGTTAGATGTTAAATGTTGTTGGTAGAAATAACAAAAGGATTTGGTACACCATACACTGAAGAGCGAACATGGAATTTTCATCAACTAATTGGGGCTATGAAAAACAGAACTCAGAGTGAGCTTATAGTCTCATTGAGTTTTCATTAATGAGAGTGCAAATTCTTTCATTCTTCCTGCCAACAGTGCTATGGAAGTACTCTGAATAATCACTTTTAATCTATACTCATACTCGAATGATGCTAACAAAACTCTTTGCACCATGTAGACCTCAGGACCTGCAGATGGCTTTGAAAAACAATAACAATAAGTCTTTCCTCATTGGCATCCAACAAGGTTTGTCTTGAACTCCAGTGCTTCTCATCATCCTGATATAAGTACTTCTGATCTCTACCTGTGCAGTTATTAACTGGCATCTCTTTTTCCCCACAAGGCTGTGTTTGTGTGTGCTTGGCAAGTGATGTATCAGTCGATGAGGAGATTGAGGCAGCTTGCCAGGCGATGTGTCTCAACATGGTGCTGAAGGCATCCCCTCCACCACAGGAGGCACTCAAGCAGCTGTTGGCATCAAGGAATCAAGGTGAGAAAGATTCACAGTGCAGAACTGGACAGTTCCTGATTTTTGTGGTCGGTGTCTTCTTCTTTTATGGAACAAAGAGTTGTAAGCTATTTGAATATTAGTTTCTTTTCTACTTGACTATGACTAATTGTAATTGTAATGTTTTTTTTTCGGATTGTTTTTGTTTTATCAAGACCCATGGATTTTGGTGGCTGAAAGTTATAAGTTTATGGATAAAATATTTTGTCCTTTCCTCAGAGGTAAGTAAATATTCCTAACAAAAATAGCAACATATGGCAATGTTAGTCTTTTGGAAATAGGCCTCACTTAATTTCAGATTTGCTGAATGTTGCGAGACTTTACAACCTTCACCAAGGCAATTGAGTTGCAGATGCAATACAAGTTTTAAGATGGTATTCCGGATCGCCAGCATATTTTAATCATCTGTTCCTTGTCCTTATAACCGCATTGTCCAAAAATATCATCCAAATTTTGCACACAGGCAGATGCTGGTGAAATGCTGGCAAATGCTGGTGAAAATATAACCTCCTTGGTGGAAGCAATCATTCTGCAAAAATGCTCTTTTAAGTTTTTGTCCATACCTTTGCAGACCTGAAAGAGGCTAGATGGCTCACAGACAGAACTCTTCTTGGCTGGAATGAGTGGAGAATAGACTGGAGAAAGAAGATGAGTTGAATCATCAAATCTCTGTATGAAACCCGAGGGCAGTTTATGGAGATGTTGTTATTCCAATAAATCTGGAGTAGGTTGGGTTGATGAAATGCTATTAGTATGAAACACCTATGTGTGTATTGTTTTATCCATGTGTATTCAAACAAATAAAATCATTGTTGTCTATTTTTCATACACAAAGTTCAATGGTTTGTACCTTAATTTCATACTTCTCATTTGATGTCTAATTAAGTCCTTCGCTTCAATTAAATCATCAGATTTTTCTCTGGTGTATTTATTTTTCATTTCATTTTTTTAAGAACGCGACAAATGGCTTAAAATGAGCTATTCTCATCCTGTGAAGTACATGTGGGTTCGCATAAAGAATAACTTTAGAGATCATTGGTTCGCATGTACGAAAGCGAGTAGGAGTGTTCTATGTCTAGCCGTTGTTTCGTCATCTTTGTGCGACTGTGTTTACTTTTCCCAAAAGTTACTTCATGTAGGCCTATTCATTTTGTGCATGTACTTAGAAATATGGTAAGTTGCATAGCCTACAATTGTCGAGTTAGGACGAGGGAAGACGGCCTAGCATTACACAGGTAAATGACATCAAGTCCGTTTTGGATGTTAAAATTGCTTAACTGTGGGATCACTGACCAATGAAATAAACGAACGGTCTAAGATATTTTATACCAGATCTTTTTTTTGCTATTGATGTTAGCTGGTCACCAGTTCTTCATTCTAATGACCGGTATGCTGGAAATTGGTGGTAAATGAAAGATTGTGGGTCTAGACCGAGGTTATCGTACATGTAGCCTTATCTAAAATATTGGTTAGCTGTATCCCTAATGTTTACTCTTACCTTAATGGTAAATACATTGACTGTCTACTGATTCACTTATAGGCCCAGAATAGACAGGATTAAACTGAAGGCTAAATTAAGAACTTTATTAATGTTATACGACATGCAGATTTAATACCTACTTACTGGTCTAGTTAAATGTCTGAAAATGGAATACGAACCTTTTTTATTATTTATTTTTAATGCAGTGTTCATGTAATTTAAAAGGTAAAGAAAACTGTGTTGACATGTAAGAACAGTGCCATTGGGCTGATACAGACATGGTCAAGATAAATTTATATTCTCTAGCTGCCTCTTTCTTGAGTCTCTTCTTGTCATGTTGGTCTGTCTTCATCTATTACCGAGTGTAGCAAAAGGAATGTAGTTGAAACTGTTTTCCATGCTCACAGGTTTCCACTCCATAACCCTAAACTTCTCAAGTTATGGATTGCCAAACTGAAATGGAAAGACTGGAAACCGGGTAAAAATACACGGCTCTGTACCAAACACTTTGAGGAAAAACACCTAGACCGGACTGGATTGAGTCCACGCTTATTGCCAGGAGCTGTGCCCACCATTTTTGACTTTCCAGAAAGGATAAAAAGAAAAGTTGGTATTTCATTTCATTGTAGAATACGCTAACTAAAAGTAATGTGTCAGTTTGTCGAATATGGTGTGCTCTTATCCCTTTTGTTTGTAGGTTTCTTGGGTTTGGGTGCTCCTTAGTCCAAGGTTCATCAAAGTAATGTGTGTTTGTGTTTCAGCCATTAATCAACCCAAGGAGTAAGCGAGCAACAGTAAGAATCTTTTTGTGTTTATATTTGATCATAATTATGTAATTATTTGTAAATTCATGTGAGCCATCTGTCTACTGTATTTAATGTTGCCTCTAATCTCTTTATGAAGACTGACCCCAAGTCACTACAGTCTCTGGACTATGGACCGAAGAAACATTCCATGCCACGGAACTTCAAACAGGTCATCTCTAATCAGCCACAAATTTGGGGCCAGGCACAGCAGCAGCCACGAATAGGATCCTTACAAGGGCATAATCCACAGACAGATTCCCCTCAGACACATACGCAGACAGGATCCTCAGGACAACAGCAACCAGAGTCTCTACCTGGGTAAGCTGAGAGAGGTTGTTTTTTTTTCACTTATTCATCAGCATTCATCAGGGTTGGTCTCAAAATGGTCAAAAATAATGGTGCCCATTTCCTTTTGTTTGCATTGTGATTTCAGGACTTATGTGGATATTTCCTGGACAATTCTAGGCGATGCACTCATGTTCAAGAAACGAACGCTGCCAAGTTTATTCCACAGCCACTATTGTTTTCCACAGGTGCATTACATTTACATTTATGCATTTAGCAGAGGCTTTTATCCAAAGCAACTTACAAAAATGAGGATGACAATCAAGCTACCTAGCAGAAACCTTAAGGAGCATAGTGCTAGGGGATAGTGCTTCAGTTCATTTTAGTGCTAAGATAGAAGATGTTCTCTGAATAGCTGGGTCTTGAGGAGCTTTTTGAAGGCCTCCAGAGATGGCCCTGTTCTGATTGTTTTTGGTGGGTCATTCCACCAGCGTGGGACGACACATGAGAAGAGTCTGGATTGCCTTGGGCGAGGTGCCGGGACTGCCAGTCGACAGTTCTTGGAGGACCGGAGTTGTCTGGGGGTAGCCTGAGCCTTTATGAGAGCGCTTAGATAAAAAGGGGCAGATCCTCTAAGCACTTTGTAAGTTAGCATCAGTGATTTGAATTTGATGCGAGCCGCCAGAGGTAACCAGTGGAGCTCGATTAGCAGAGGGGTGACATGCGTCCTCTTCGGCTGATTGAAGATGAGACGCACCGCAGCATTTTGGATCATCTGAAGTGGCTTGACGGCACAGGCTGGAAGTCCTGCCAGAAGGGCATTGCAGTAGTCAAGGAGTGAGAGGACCATAGTTTGAACCAGCAATTGGGAGGGTTGTTGAGTTAGGTATGGTCTGATCTTTTTGATATTGAATAGTGCGAAGCGGCAGGCCCGGGCAACAGAAGCAACATGGTCATTGAAGGTTAGCTGGTCATCAATCATAACACCTAGGTTCCTGGCTACCCGTGAGGGAGCAAGAGACAAGGAGCCAGAGTTGATGCAAATGTTGTGGTGAATAGTTGGTTTAGCTGGGAGGACCAGCAGCTCGGTTTTTGAGAGGTTCAGCTGGAGATGATGGTCTTGCATCCATGCAGAGATGTCAGAGAGGCAGTCCGAGATTCGCGTTTGGATGGTTGGGTCATCGGGTGAGAATGACAGATAGAGCTGGGTATCATCGATATTGCAGTGGTAGGAGAAGCCGTGCTGGCAGATGATTTGGCCCAAAGAAGTGGTATAGATGGAGAAAAGAAGGGGACCCAACACAGATCCTTGGGGCACTCCAGTAGCAAGGTGGTAAGGCGCAGAGGTGTGTCCTAGCCAGGACACTTTGAACAGTCGCCCAGTGAGGTAGGATTCGAACCAGCAGTATGCATCACCCTTGATGCCCATGTTTGACAGTATAGACAATAGAATACTCATAGAAACCTGTTTGAATACCGCCCTTACAATAGTTTTAGCAAGGAACGGAAGGAGAGAGACCGGCCTGTAGTTTCCCACCTGGTCGGGAGCAAGAGAGGGTTTTTTGAGTAGAGGTGTTACCTGAGCATGCTTGAATGCAGAAGGGAAGATTCCTGTTGATAGTGAAGCGTTGATCACATGTGTGATAGCTGGTGTGATAGTTGGAGCTATGGATTGCAAGAGGTTGGTTGGAATCGGGTCCAGAGGGCACGTTGTAGGACGGCTGCAAGTGAGAAGTTTAGACACATCCATTTCAGTGAGGGGTTTGAATGAAGCAAATGTCGCGGCAGGACTATTGCAATCGGAGGTGCTGCCGCTAGTATATGGTCCAGTTGTAGCCTTTGCAGTTGGTTCAGAGAACTGCCTACTGATGGCAGCTACTGGAAGCAAATGAATCAGCTGTCAGATTGGTAGCAGGAGGTGGTGGTGGGGGGTTGAGTAAAGTTTTGAAGGTTGAGAAAAGTCTCCTGGTTTCCGGGTGCATATTTCACCATTCACCACTGGAGTTTTAGAAATTAGTTCACTCATATTATATTTGGGTTGGATAAAGTATAGGCTGTGTAAAATGTAGAAAATGTGGGTAATCATGTATGGAACCATGTTTTTGTGATTTTCAACTGTGTGGCTATAATAATGAAATTGACACATTTATTTTACAATGCTGTAATTTATCATAAAGGTCATAATATAGATCAACTAGTTGTCTATAGTAATAAACATTTATTAAACCATTTTCCTATTTCACCATGCTCCTGTTTTATATTTTATTTCAGTCTTTTCAGTGGTCAGGTGATGCTGAAGCTAACTTTGTAAGTGATGCTTTTTAAATTTAAATTGATATTAATTAATCTGTCAACATAAGAATCCATTTTAAACCACAATCATTCTTTTAACCAGGAACCTTTGCTTACGGAGAAGAGTGTGGTGTCAACAGTCCCACATATTATAAAGGTACACTAGTGTATATTATTACCTAGAATATCACCCTTCTCTGGTCATAGGACTGAAAGGGTTGTAATGAGGCATGGACGTTTTATCTTTTATATCTAAGAGCTTGAGAAGTCATACAGTTCTTGTAAATAATCTTATAATATACTATAATAATATTAATAATAATATAATAATTAATAATATTTCATAATAAAGCTCATTTCAATCACTTTAGTGTAAACATGTAAGAGATCCTACATCGTATAAAACAATGAGTGTATTATTTGGATCCTCTAAAGTTAAATTGAGCTAGAGATTTTCAGACTTAATTTGAAGATTCTAGACATTTCTTAGAAATCATACACACAAAAAAACAGATTACAGGTAAATGGAATGTTAATCTGTTGTAGTGCTGTTTGAATATTGAGATATTAAATATTGACATGGGAAATGAATTAGTATCACATCAACGCAAATATTAACTGATTAAAGTTCATGTTACATTTGTTTTCACTTTATAATAACAACTCTATCTGCAGATCACTGGGAGATGGCAGTGGCTTGGCCTGGATTTCAGAGGCCCATTACCAGAGAGCATAAATGGTGACCGGTTTCTATTGACTGTAACGGACTACCACTCTAAGTGGGTTGAAGCTTTTCCTGTAGCCAACATGGTCAGTCCTGAGTCAGCTGGAATCCTGTGTGACCTCTTTGCTCAGTTTGGTTACCCGTTTGGTGTTCTCTCCCGCCTGAAAAATCATTCCATTAATAACGTGAGTAAAGCTGGCATATCATTGTGGGCTTACTTGTAGCTAACCTACCATAGATTTCACACAGATCTAAGCTATTGGTCTTTGACTTTTTTCCAGTTAAACAAAATATTTAGCCTCCAGATGACCAGGAGGGGGCTGCCCTCTGAAAGCCCATTAATTGTATTTCATCGTCAGACAGCGTTCCTGGAGCCTGTCACAGAGTTTCGCATCAACAGGTAAAATTTCTACTTGTCGTAACGTATCCCATTCAAATTGTTGTAAAGTAGTACAGTAAGGTCTGAAAATACTATAATTGAGTTGTACCCTTACATTAGTTTGATCTGTATTGTTAATGAATAGTGGTTCTCTGGGTTCTCATCGAATTTTAAATGACATCCATGTTGACAGTGTAGAAGTTCTGCATTAGTTTGTTCTCTGTGGTCTAACAAACCCTAATCCTAACTGTCCTTGTACTCTTACTACTTTTTCCCAATCACACCAAGAGCTGCTGAAGCAGAGAGCTATAGATGTACTTTATTTTCTATTAGAGAAAATGATGGGGAACTCTGCATAGAGGTGAACAAATGGACAGTCTAGATACAGTATTGTAACCAAAAAAAACTGAATAAATACTAACACACAAAACTGGCTTTTTACAGCATGTTGGCAAAACTAGTGAAGGATTACCCTGATACCTGGAATGTGCAGCTGCCAGGTTGTGTCCTTCACTTGTGCTGCACTGAGCATCCTGATACTGGAAACAGCCCATTCTTCCGCATGTGTCTCAGAGAACCCAAACCAATCACCCACCCAAGGCACTTGCCGGTAAGTGAGAGCCATTGGACAAACTGGAATTAATTGTTTAGGAAGCACATGGGTGTCAGTGTTTTGTGGCTGTTTATGGGAATCCCATAAAAATACAAACTGAATTATGCTCTTGGGGATTTGATGAAGACTGTCATATACCGTACTTGTGAAGTTAGGCTGGTAATGTCAGGTTGTAATGTGAATGTTGTTGGTTTTCCAAAGTTATGATGTAGTATGCAAATTTGTAATTTTAATGTCCTTGGTTTTCCAAAGTTCTCCCCAGCCATAGTTGAAGACAGCTCCTTTGTCATTGATTTCTCAGAAAAACCAGAGTCAAATCAAGGACAGAGTGCAGCGTCTCAAGGTGGGTTACACCTTTATCTTGGAGAGTACACTGCTAGATTGTATTTCTATTTAACACAATTTGAGAAGCATCAGTTAGAGATCTATGAGATGTGAAATGTTCTAGTAATATTCACTCCTAAAATTCTGAACTGGAGGGGCACTATTAACCTACTGGTCTGTACTTGTTTCAGTGACTGAAACAACGGTGACTGATGATGAGGCTCGAGAAAGGACTTCCAATGAAGAAAGGACTTCCGATGGAGAAGGGACTTCCAATGGAGAAGGGGGTTCAAATGAAGAAGAGCAGTCAAGATGAGAGACAGTTTTTTTGTAGGGCAGTCTTAGCCCTTCTTTAGCACTGATGTTTCTATGTTTGTGCAATGCTGGTTACAGGCGGCTTCTAAAAGACTCTAAAAGAGCAGCAGCAATGTGCATTTGTTCATATAGGAGAAAACCTGCTGCATTTCAGACTGTTATGTACATAAACTGTGAGAGATACCCAAGGTGACCGATAAAGGGTTGACACAGGTTAGAATTCTAGTATTGTTTGATGTGCCATTTTTGTTTTCAAGCTACTACTAAGGTTGTTTTCTGAGCTGTGGTATAACAGTCAGAAATATAACTACCTTACTCAATGTTTAGTTTAGAGTCTTTTATATTTTGTAATGGAATGTCACATACTATTGTTGAATGCCCTATATTTTGTAATGTACCTAACATAAATGTTAGGAAACCTAAAGTTTCTTTAATAACTGTGTTAATGTTTGATTCTAATTAACTTGCACAGAAAAAATATACATTCCTTTTCACCTTCTTAATGGACTTCTGCCACAGCCAGGAACACTTCACACCAAATTAGCGTACTATACAGACTGTCATTCATCCAACTGACTATCAAAGAGAAAGTACAACCTCACTCACAGTAAAAATATCCTGTAGTCCATGTCCATTCAACCAGTTGTTTTCTCATCTATTGGATAAATATGTAAAATGGGTTGGAGGGGGAGCGGCATTAGGTGAACCAAAAGCATTTATGACTGAGAGGATTAACCTATCCATATTATGCAGGGAATTCTCCATCCTGCCAAACATGGTCTGTTACAGGTGCTATATGGAGATTATCTGTTGCCAAAAAAATCATGCATCTTATAAAACAATTGGTCAAAGAACCAAATTCTACAACTTTTATATTATGAAATGTATGTATTTAAAATTGGATTGGGTACCTTTTAATGAATATTTTCATGATGATTTGACAAATTGATAGGTAAAATGAAAAAAGTATGCTTTTATTGCTAATTGTATTTGTTTTATCAAGACACATGAATTGAAAATTATAAGTTCATGGATAAAATATTTCAGCCTTTCCTCATTACCAACAAAGACAATAATATATGGCATTAATCTTGCCTCATGCTAAACCAGTTATCAAACAAAACACTTGAGATGGGTAGCTTACCCTCTATGTTAAGTCTTCCCCAAGAAAATGTTTGTAATTTGGAAACAAATAATTTTAGATCAGACTCCTGCCAAGGCAATTGAGTTACACACTCAAAATGTTAAAGTAAATATGTTCTAGATGGTGTTCCAGATCAACACCATATTTTAATCACCTGTTCCTTGCTCTGATAACCACATGTGAAAATTGAGTGTAGTTAAAGAAGATTAAATTGGGTTGATGGAATGTTAGTTTTTTAAACCACCTGATATTATTATGTTCATGAGTATTAAATAATTGTTTTGTATTTTTCATGCACAAAGTGCAGTCGTTTGTACCTGGTTCAATTACCCACCTCTAATTTGATGTCTAATACATCCTGTCCAATAGAGGGCAGTAATACAGCTCGCGTGTAAGAGAACGAGTAGAAGTAGAAGGCGGCTGTTACGTTATCTTTGAGCGACAGTGTTTACTGAGCGCAGAAGTTACTTTATGTAGGCCGCCTCAATTCTTGTAGATTTTTTTTCGTACATGTACTCTTAGATATGGTATTATATTGTATAGCGTACAACTGTACAAGTAGGAAGCGGGAAAAGGGCGTAGGATTTCACAGGTAAATTTCAGTGTTGAAATTGCTCACTGGAGCAACTGCTTATAACTTACCTGGGTGGTCTTAGATGTTTCACGCCAGATCTTTCTGGTATTGATGTTTAGCTGGTCTGATGTTTAGCTGCGTTCTGATGTTTTTTGCTAGCTATGCTGGAAATGGCTGCTATATGGACATTAAAACCAGCTAGGCTAGTATTTTAATGTAGATCAACATTTTTTTTATTTTAAAGCAGGTCAACAATTTTTAGCAACGTCTAACAATTTTGGGAGCCACTATTTCAACTCTATAGGTATATTAAAATCAGTATAGTGTGCAAACACTATAGATGCATTGTTCATAGCATGAAGGAATGTGGGACTTGACTGAGTGCATGTATACTCTGAATAAACTTAAGGTAAAATAAAGAGCTCTCTAGATGTTATGACATCTAGCTTTGATACCTACCTACCTATCAGTGTAGTTCAAAGTCTGAAAATTAAGTATAAATATTTTCTGTTTTACAAATTACTGCAGTGTTTACTATTTTAAAAATTACTGTTAATGATAGTATAATGTGTTGACAGGTATCATGAGCACAATGCCATTGGGCTGATACTGATATGCCCCTGTAAGACACGTGTATATTCTGTAGCTGAGTCTTTTGGCAATGTGTCAGTTTCTTGGCAACGTGCTGTGGACCCTACTTTGAAAACCAATGCTTTCTATCCTTTCTTGTCATGTTAGATTTGGTCTGTCGTAGAGCTGGGCAATTAATCGAAAAGTCATCGTAATCGACATTCAGAACCTATAATCGATCAAAATTTTCAAGGTCAATTATTTCAATTACTTTCCCTTTACTCTCTTTAACTCTGCTCTAACTGCGTGTGGAGTCACGTGACCCTGCTCTGTTATGTTATTCCTCCTACATGTCAAGCATGGAGAGCTTAAACACTGAGATAACTGAGCAATGAGTGCAGCTTGTACCAAAGAAAATATTGATGTTATAAATAAATAAACATATATAGTAATTAAAACATTAAAATATTTTAATTAAATGATTAAAATCAAGTAATCATTCAGAAATCTCTCATAATATGTGAGCATATTTACTGTAGAAAACTTAGTAAACTAGTAGGAGGGGGAGGGGGATTCATTAATTAATTAAATTAAATAATCGTTAATTTTAATTGAGTTAAAATGTTCAATTCATTGAGATTTTGATTTTAGGCCAAATCGCCCAGCCCTAGTCTATCGTCATCATTTTTACCTTATCAACATTATGTGTGTGGCAAAGAGAATGTAGTTGAAACTGTTTTCCATGCTCACAGGTTTCCGCACGGTAATCCTAAACTTCTGAAGTTATGGATTGCCAAACTGAAATGGAAAGACTGGACTCCTGGTCTCAATACACAGATCTGTTCCAAACACTTTGAAGGAAAATACCTGGACCTGACTGGATTGAGACCACGCTTATTGCCAGGAGCTGTGCCCACCATTTTTGACTTTCCAGATACTTTTGCCAAGACACCAAGAAAAGTTGGTATTTCATTATAGAATTATCAAAACAAAGGGATGTATTGTAAAATTAGGAGTATGCTAACTAAAAGTAATTTGTGTGTGTGTGTGTGTGTGTGTGTGTGTGTTTCAGCCATTAATCAATCCAAGG
This sequence comes from Limnothrissa miodon, assembly GCA_017657215.1. Taxonomy (NCBI): domain Eukaryota; kingdom Metazoa; phylum Chordata; class Actinopteri; order Clupeiformes; family Clupeidae; genus Limnothrissa; species Limnothrissa miodon. Next base: position 884,958 of record JAGFZM010000028.1, read on the forward strand.
AGTAAGCGAGCAACAGTAAGAATCTTTTTGTGTTTATATTTGAGAATTATCATGTAATGAAGTAAGTGGGCTAAGTACTGTATTTAATGTTGCCTTTAATCTCTTTATGAAGACTGACCCCAAGTTACTCCAGTCTCTGGACTATGGACCAAAGAAACATATGCCAGGGGGCTTCAATCAAGCTGCTTTCATTGCTCAGTCAAAAGCTCTGGCCCAGGCACAGCAGCAACAGAGGCAGCAGCTACTACAGGCAGGATCCATACAAGTGCATAATCCACGGGCAGGATCCTATCAGAAACACCTGCAGACAGGATCTTCTCTGCCACACACACAGATAGAATACTCTCAGGCGCAGCTGCAGACAGGGTCCTTACAAGTACAAAATCCACTTGCAGGATCCTCCCAGATACAAGCACAGGCAGGATCCTCTCAGACATGCACACAGACGGGATCCTCTAAGACACACACACAGACAGGATCCTCGGAACAGCAGCCTTTACCTAGGTAAGCAGAGAGAATATTTTTCACTTGTTCATCAGCATACATCAGGGTGGGTCTCACTATGGTCAAAATTAATGGTGTCACTCACTTGTTAATATGTCTAATGAATATTTTGAATGTATTTTTATTAGAAAACAAAAAGTAAAACCAATAAAGTCAGTGGTCAGTAAGGAGAAGCAGCCCCCACCACCTGAGCCTGAGTGAGTAGCGTGAGCTAACATCTCAGTCATTCACAAGAACATTTGTTTTATTTCTGCTCTTTTATGTCATGCTTTTCCATATCTCTTTTTGTTTGCATCGTGATATTAGGACTTCTGTGGAGATTACCTGGACAATTTTAGGTGATGAACTCAAGAAAAGAACGTTGCCAAGTTTCTTCCACAGCCATTATTGTATTCCACAGGTGTGTGCTCTATTAATCTTCTAGATATGACTGGAAACGCTGGAAATGTGATACCGGAGTAAGAGTTAAATTAATACAATCGTATTGTAGTTAGATAACATGTAGGCGCTGTAAAATGTGGAAAGTGTGGGCATTCACGTATGAAATACATCTCTTTGAACTAGGTGGTTATGAACTGACCCATTCATTTTAAACTGCTGTTTTTTTACCAGAATATAATAGAGGTCATAAGCAGTTGTATTTGGTAATAAACATTTTTTAAAACAATGTTCCTACTTTTAACATGCTCCTGTTTTATAATATTTCATTCCAGTCGTTTCACTGGTCAGGTGATGCTGACGCTAACTTTGTAAGTGACGCTTTTTTTTAAATTAAAGTTGATTGATTTAAAGTTGTTTTGATTGAATTAAAGTTAATTAATAATCTGTCAACATGAGAATACATTTTAACCCGCAATTATTCTTTTACCAGGAACCTTTGCTAACGGAGAAGAGTGTGGTGTCAACAGTCCCACATATAATAAAGGTACACTAGTGTATATTATTACCTAGAGTATCACCCTTCTCTGGTCATAGGACTGAAAGGGTTGTAATGAGGGATGGACTTCTTATCTTTCATATCCATGAACCTGAGAAGTCACACAGTTCTTGTAAATAATCTGCAAATTAATATTAATAAATAATTCACAACTAGACAGGAAAAGCACAGACTAGTGCTTACAGTGAATTTCAGGCCGGTGGTGGCGCAGGTGGTAGAGGAGGCGTTCGGTGACTGCAAGGTTGCAGGTTCGAGCCCCACTCTACCTGACCCCACCGAAGTGTCCTTGAGCAAGATACTGAACCACAAATTGTGCGTGTAGACGCAGCGGCCTCTGGCTTTGCTGACCGTGTGCATCACTGTGGGATAGCTAGAAACGTAATTTCGATTCCTCTGTATGTCCTGTATATGTAGAGAATTGACGATAAAAGTTACTAAACTTAAATAGCTTAAATTGATTACTTATTATTATATGACTAATTAAACTAATTATTATATTGGCTTGGGAAATATGTTAGTAAATTCAATGCAAATCATTGCAAATATTAACATTAAAATTGACTTTGTAATAACAACTCTATCTGCAGATCACTGGGAGATGGCAGTGGCTTGGCTTGGATTTCAGAGGCCCATTACCAGAGAGCATAAATGGTGACCGGTTTCTATTGACTGTAACGGACTACCACTCTAAGTGGGTTGAAGCTTTTCCTGTAGCCAACATGGTCAGTCCTGAGTCAGCTGGAATCCTGTGTGACCTCTTTGCTCAGTTTGGTTACCCGTTTGGTGTTCTCTCCCGCCTGAAAAATCATTCCATTAATAACGTGAGTAAAGCTGGCAAATCCATGTTGGCTAACTTGTAGATAAATTATAGATTATACTATAGAATTCCTACAGATCTCAGCTATTGGTCTTTTTTTTTTCAGTTAAACAAACTGTTCCGCCTCCAGTTGAACAGGAGGGGGCTGCCATCTGGAAACCAATTAATTGTACATCATCGTCAGACAGCATTCCTGGATTCTGTCACAGAGTTGCGCATCAATAGGTAAACAAGTAGTAGTACAGTAAGGTCTGAAAATACTTCAGTTTTAACCTCACATCAGTTTGGTCTGTGGTGGTTTTAAAATCACATACATTTTGACATCATGAAAAAATCATGTAATTTGATTGTAGTCTGTGAACTAGTAAATGAAACAACTAAATGAAACCACAAAAAAACTGCCATTTTTTTACAGCATGTTGTCAGAACTAGTGAGAGACCACCCTGATACCTGGAACATACATCTGCCAGGTTGTGTCCTTCGCTTGTGCTGCACTGAGCATCCTGATATTGGAACCAGCCCATTCTTCCGCATGTGTCTCAGAGAACCGAGGCAAATCACCCACCCCAGACACTTGCCGGTAAGTCAAAGTAAGACAAACTGGTATGAATGGTTATAGATATAACAACCAAAGGTTAACAAAAATCTGAATGCCTAAAATATCTAGGATGTGTGTATACTGTATTCAAATATTCTGATAAATCACAGTCAACATGATTTTTTTACTTAAATGCCATGGTAATCCTTTGACAGCCTTAGTTATAATGTAAATGTCGTTTAAGTTAAGCTTTAGTGTTCAAAGTTGTAATGTTTAATGTCCTTGGTTTTCCAAAGTTCTCTCCAGCCATCGTTGAAGACAGCTCCTTTGTCATTGATTTCTCAGAAAAAACAGACTCAAATCAAGAACAGAATGTCACTTCTCAAGGTGGGTTACACCTTAACTTCAAGAGTATACTTCTAGATTTAAAATCTTGTATCTAGATTTAGAGCAAACACAATTTGAGAAACATCAGTTAGAGATCTAAGAGATCCAAGAGGTTTAATTTTCACCACTGAAACACTTATAACATTTCTAACTGGGGTTTTGCAACGTTAACATACTGGTCTGAACTTTCAGTTTCAGTGACTGATACAATGGTAACCGAGGATGAGGCTGGAGAAAGGACTTCCAATGGAGAAGGGGGCTCAAATGAAGAAGAGCAGTCAAGATGAGAGACAGTTTTGTGTAGGGCAGTCTTAACCCTCCTTTGGCACTGATGTTTCTATGTTCCACTGCAATGCTGGTTACAGATGCCTTCTGAGAGACTCTTGGAGCAGCAGCAATTTGCATTTGAAGTTACCTTGTTGATATCGGAGAAAACCTGCTGATGCACTTCAGACTGTTAAGTACATAAACTGTTCGAGATACCCAAGGTGACAGATAAAGGGATTGACACAGGTTCGCTACTACTAAGGTTGTTTCCTGAGCTGTGGTTTAACAGTCAGAAATATAACTAACTTTGCTGAATGTTAAGCATTTTTTTTTATTCTGTAATGGAATGTTACATGCAATTGTTGAATGCTGTACATTTTGTAATGTTCCTAACAGAAAGGCATTAGGGGAAACAAAAGCATTTGTGACTAGGAGGATTAACCTACCACATGGACAACACAATTTGTGGTCATCTGTATTGTGACGTGTGCATGAATCTATGGCCAGAAGTGAGTACCTTGGTAATCCACCATCCTACCAAACATGGTCTATTACAGGTGCTATATGGACATTATGCTTCCAGAAAAATCAGGCAGTTTGCAAATCTCATAAACTCATATTTTGTTGTTGAAAGAACAGAATAAGCCGTTTAAACTTCAAAATCTAAAAATTTGAGTGGGCCACACTGGCACAATAAAGTTCAATGAACAATTGTGTAATGCAAAAAAAAAACACAAAAAGAAATAATTTCACAACTAGTGAGATGAAATAGCACCATGTTTGGACATACTCTGTCTTTGATAGAGGAATTAATCTCCCAAAACACTCACTAAAAACCTGTGCAAACAATGCAACACAATGTTCCTATATGTTAATTTAAACTCTTCTGTTTGATGTCCTCCTCCACTTTGAGACAGGGGGTAGTCTTATACACATCCGGTTTGTGCCAATGCACACCTAGAGGGCCTGGCATTTCACTGTAACATTGTTATTGCTGGTAGTATTAACTATTAAATTGCCTTATTTGAACCTTCCTTCATGCTCTACACTTGTCACAAAAGGTTACAAAGGTTTAGAATTCTTCTCATTAAGTTTACCAAATATAATCAAATATTTTTAGTGGTTCAACAGCAAGTACAACACAGTTGAGTGTTTTCCTTTTTTCATGAATACATTTCTGAAGTAGAGTTTATTCCTAATCTTTTTTTTGTTAAAAAACTCAAGTGCCTCCAAAAGGCTAAGAAAAATATGAAAGCACAAGGCAGAAAAGTTTTACAGTACTGTATGTTGTTTCAAGTGGGTCAGAAAGATCACTGTATATTTTTTTCTATTGTTCGTCAGTAAGCTTAATGTTTGTCTGCTTTAGTGCTTTGCTGTAAATAAACTGACTTCTAATGTGGACCTATCTGATGTAGTTTATGGCACTCATTAGAATAACAGTTATGTGAGTAGACTTACAGTTCACTTCACACAATAATACATTTACTTGTTTTAAGAGACTTAACACTAGATGGCAGCAGTTTCCAAATAATTTTTTGCGCTTATGAACAGCACACCTATGTGTTGGGTATATGTTTATGAATCAGACAAAGAAACGCAAATGAGCTTCCTATGCCCTACATCATCTTTAATTAATGTAAAGAGATCAAAAATGAAATATGAATCGAACTGGTGTTTATTAGACTGAATGACACCGAGGCCTAGATGTGAGGTCCTAAAAGTAACCTAAATTGTTACATAATCCTAATTTGCACCCACAGTTAGGCCTAATTGTTGAACTATCTATAGGCTTAGGTATGTAATGGCTCACTGCCACTACAAACCTTAATATCATGAATTCGAATTTTAATCAACCTGCAACGCAATGTGCAAAACCAATGGCTTCTCGGGTTAATATAATTTAATGATTAAGCCCTGGTGTAGAGTGAACTTTGAGGCCACCTCAAGTGTCTCTGTAGTGGTGTAGGTTCGGTTTGGAAAGTGGTGAAGTCACAAATATGGCATGTTGAGAAGACAACCCCCCCCCCCTCCAAAATAAACTAGCCTACAACCTCTATATGCCCTAGGGCCTAGGAAATGACCATCTTTCTCAGTCAATAAGCTAAAGTCACTGAGGATTTTGAGGGATGTTGCTGCACAAACTGACTGTTGGTCTGTTCACTACTGAATCAGTGAGTCTATGTAGCATAAGTAGTGAGCCAAGAGTATTGGCTCTTTAATTCAAATGACGACCTATAGGTTAGATCTATCTCTAATCTCTGATTGTTAGATATAAAACAAAAGTCTAAATATTATTCATGACTGACAGCTCGACAGTCTGCAGTTATGTCCAGGTGCACGCGGACAGATTGGCAACTGGCATAAGAGAAAACTGGGAGCGACAGTCCTAGCGCGGCCTGCCTGCGGTATGTGACATGTGACACGAAATCAACCATCACCGCTGTAATGATAGAGATTGACCGACGAATTTCCTCTTCTTCAATGCTCATCAAAATCAGCCGCATTCTCCAGTCTGACAGAATGGAACGGCACAACACTCGCCCATCCCAGGGTTGACAGGCGAGTGAGCGGACAGGTTTAGAACGCACACAGACAATAACATTTCTCCATGGTCATTTATTTAAATGCCTTAACAAAATAACTTTTAGGAGCATGCATTTAGGAATACTTGATCGAAAAAGATGTTTTTTTTTTTTTTTCCAAAAATGGAAATATATTACACTGCTGGTGACCCCAGCTACCAGCTGTTCACATAAAAAAAAGTCCAGAAAATGTTCTTACAAATCTGACATTCACACAAGCACAGTTAACATGACGATTTGCACAAGTCAAGTATAGGGTCAACACTCCTGTCAAACAGAACATGCACGCACTCGCAGACACACTCACACACGCACGCACACACACATACACACACACTTGCCCACACACACAGACACATACAGGCAAATGGCACCAAGACTAATGAGAGCCAACAGCCCTACTGAGTGGGAGGTGCTTGATAAGCAACATGTCAGTGCTTAAGTTTGAGTCATTCACAAACACCTTCACTCTCCCTAGAAATCAGCCTCGTGTTTTGTTGGTCTCCTCCTTGGCATAGGTGTAACAAATGAATACCTTCCTGTGATTTTTACCGTCTTTATAGACCAAACCATAGGTCTGTCTTTGATTCAACACACAAACATTTAGCAATTTCAAAGGCCCTGGTTCTCGTTCCCACGTGTGTACAAGCATACGACACACGCATACACTCACACTTTAAATCTCCCTTTAAATCCTAAAAACAATAGTCCAGAGTCAATCAACACATAGCCCTCGAGTTTGAGATTGCAGTGTTGTTGAAAGGAATGAGAACAAGAATATTTGGTCCAATGTATACCAAATAGCGAAATGTCAGCCAACACTTAATCAGTTCCTGTGCCCTGTTTAGTTAGTGTCGCTAACTAAATTTAGTCTGTATTGTACCAAATATTCTCGTTCTTATTCCAACTGACATCATTTAGCAAACTCAAATGGCAGGGCTATTGATTAATTTACTTGAGACAATTCCCTCAAGTACCGCTATGCACAAGGTTCTTTGTTGTTTGAAAGGCCTGCTGAAACTGATCTCGTTTGGGTTAACAGGACTGTGACTTAAACCAACAAAGAATCATGAAAGAAAACAGCCAGTTTAACCTAATTGGTTTACTACTGGTACAATATACACTGTATTTCTACAACACCTAAATGAAGTCATGAATTTGTACTTACTGCAGTATGTCATTATCTTGGTTACAACTAAATATAAAAATAATCTTTCTTACAATTTAAAAACAAAAGAAAGAAAAATATATTAAAGTTTTTCTTAAGGAAACAACTGATATGTTGATAATTAAAGTTTCTGATTCTTAAAAAAGTTCATAGAAAACAATAGTAACTTGATTGAACAAAAACAATTAGGCAAATATTTGTCTCTTAAGCCATACATTGACTTAACTGTATAGAAAAAAACATTTTGACTCATAAAGGGATTTTACTCACAAACCTGTGATCTCTCTAGTCAGGTTTTGACTGTATGGCATAAGTATTCGTGTGCTAAATTGCCAGAGTACATGGCTCTAGATGGCATCATCAAAGCTATCAAAACAGTGTATGGTCTCCCACAGTCTTTGCAAATAGCTTAATGCACAGTTAAAATACAATAGAAAGGCATACCTGTTTTACTTGTCTCATACTCAGACTCACAGCACTGGCAATGCTCAGTATTCAAGGGGGGGGGGGACTTGCCACTGTGCATTGGGCAGACATACAGTAGAGAAGAGCAGGACTCTGAGATTTTTTTTTCTGAAAATACCTGGATTTGCTGGAATGCAACTGATTCTAATCTAAAATCACAGAATACAAATACTGGATGGGTTTTAACATTATTTTTAGTGCTGGTGATTTCACCTCCCCACTTCTTTGCAAATACAAGGTTTCAGACATACTCTGTCATTTGCTATATTACTGACATTTTTTAAAAATAATAATAATAATCATTCCCTTAAAACAGATAAGGTCTTAAAACTACATCTGACCACATTCTATCCTACAAAAAGCTCCTAGATGGTCTTTCATATGGCTCTGCTGGATCTGATTTGTCCTTGTGGGTCTATGCTACAGACTACTTTACTATGACGAAAACCCCTTGAAAAGAAGCTCTCCCATGACCTATGGCAATTCAAGATCATATCGAGCTCCTGTATCACCCAGAAAGGGATGTCAGGAGAAAAGGAAAAACGACAGCATTGCACTGGGAATCTCTGGAAATCACGCATCATGGAGAACACTCATCAAATGCAGTCTTAACCAGGTCCGGAATGTCACTGACTGTGGAGTCTGGAATTCAGTTCTTGCATTGTAAATGGCACATGACTTCTTGATCAAAAAGGAGGCTTTGATGTGCTGCATGGGACAGAAATGTCAGGCAGGCAGTCCGTCGGTCAGGCAATAAGTTGACTGGTTTGGGATTGGCATGTCTCAGCCACTGGCACGGCTGGGTGTCAGTATAGAGTGAGACAAGCGTTTCCGGAGAGTTCTCAAACACGACACAAGCCATAATGGGGTTCTGTAGGACACCCCTCGAGGAAGACAAAGGTGCATTAATTCGTCATGGGCTTCCATGCCACAGTGTTGAGGCTGGCAGATGGCGAGCCTGCCAGCACTTTTGGCATGTGCCAGTCAGTGTGTTTCACACAGCCACGAAGCGGAAGCACTCGGAATGATGAAATCTCCCAGAAATCCCCTCCTCTTCCTCCCTCCTGTGGGGCTGAGGGGACTCTGAAGGCACTAAGAGGGTGTGTCCAAACACAATCCCTTACCCTCTTTTTAATTAGCATGTATCCTATATATATATATATGTGTGTGTGTGTGTGTACATGTACAGTATGTATGTAGAATATAATACATCAAATGCATATATAATGCATTATATACACACATATAAATGCATAATAATGCACAATATATAAAACTGTATATTGCACGCATATTATCTATATGGTCACTGATTCCTAGTGTAATGCATGTATCAGATCCACACAGATGGCTTGCCCTCTCCTGATTTGCTGCTACTGTTGCTACTGCTTCCTCCCCCACTGCCCGCGCTCCCTCCCCCCCCTGCCCGACTTGGCCCGATGGTGGTGCTTGCGCTCCCTCTGCGCTGGGGTGATGTTGCTCTGCGGCTTGTCATCGTCCTCGACGCTCCCACCTCCGCCTCCCCCCCACGCTTCCGCGGTGCGTGTCGTCATGCTGATGCTGCTGACTGTAGGCCTGGATGGCGGCCTCCAGCTGATCGTGTGCCTGCTGGATGATGACGTCCTTGTTGTTGAGCGGCGGGGCGCGGGGCTCGGCACCCATGGGGAAGTTGTCCTCGTTCGAGCCGTACTGCTGCTGCTCCTGCGCGATGTTGTCGCGGTTCTGCTTGCAGGCCATCTTGGCGTTGCTCAGGTCCGTGTAGGGCATGGCCTCGGGCTTCACCACGATGTTGTAGCCTGGTGGCGCCGACGGCGTGTTCCAGGAGAACGGGTAGCCCACGTAGTCAGCCCCGCCCGCTCCGCCGACACCGCCCGTGCCCTCACCCTCGCTGAGCGGCCCGCCATTGCCCCCGACCCCCACCGACACGCCAGCCGATGCCAGCAGCCCCAGCTGGTACTCGTCGTCGGGTGGCGAGGCTCGGCGGCGCCGGATGATGTCGGTGATGGTGCCGAAGCCCAGGTGCAGCATCTCCCAGACATTGAGCGTGAGGCAGAGGCACGTGACGCCGTACATGATCCGCAGGAAGATGGTTTTCTCGGTGGGCCGAGACACGAAGCAGTCCACATTGTGCGGGCATGGCTTACCCGAGCACACAAACACGGGCGCCACGTGGAAGCCATAGAGCAGGTACTGGCCTGCCAGGAAGCCTGCCTCCAGTGCCGTCCGCGTCACCAGCTGGAGCACGTAGATGCGCATGAGGCCGTCATCGCGGATTCGCCGGCGCCCGTCGTGACGCACCTTGGGCTTGGGTCGCGGCGGCATTAGATCTCGCCTCGGGGGCTCCGGTTCGGGGACCTCGTAGATCATGGGGTCGTCCTCCTGTTCCTCCTCGCCCTCCTCCATCCCACTGCGATGCTGCCGCGCCCCAAAGTACATCTTCCTGGGCCGCCGGTGCGTGTATCCGCCGCCGCCGCCTCCCGTGCCTGTCCCCGTCCCCGCTGATGCACCCGCCCCTCCACCCCGCGTGTCCTCCATCTTTGCGATCTTGTTGGCGGCGTAGCCCATGTACATGAGCGAAGGCATGGCGGACAGGATGATCTGGAAGACCCAGAAACGCACGTGCGAGAGGGGTGCGAAGGCATCGTAGCAGACATTCTCACAGCCCGGCTGGCCTGAGTTGCACACAAACTTGCTCTGCTCATCGTAGTAGATGCTCTCGCCGCCCACGGCTGTCAGCACGATACGGAAGACGATGAGGACCGTGAGCCACAGCTTCCCCACGAAGGTGGAGTGGTTCTGGATCTCCTCCAGCAAGCGCGTCAGGAAGCTCCAGCTCATGATGTCAGAAGACAATGGGGCAGACAGTGTCTCAGAGGGCCGGTATCACAGACTCTATGGGGAGCAAGAGGGAAAGACACTTTGTGATATTCAAAGTACAATAGTGAACACATATATAAATATATAAACACATATGTATAATATATATATATATATATATATATATATATATATATATATATATATGTTTTGTGCCTCTTGCTACCCACCATCCTGCTAGTTAACAGTCCTGTTTTTGATACAGTGGATGGGGTTTTATGATTACTATGTGCCTATATTTCAATAGAGTTTTGAAATAAATGCTTCAGTAGGCACTACTTTGTAGGTTTTGTAGAGAAGTTCACATAGCTAACAGAACAGTTGGCTGGAAGAAAACTTTGCTTGTAAATAAATAATGTAAATAACTTTCCTATTGAGAACTGCTGTTTCTCTTTTAGCAACATTCCCAAAATGATGGCAAGACAAAGCCACATGACTTTTAAATCATTGTAACAGTATGTGGGTAAACTAATCCCACTCTGGTGGTGTGTGTGTATGTGAACTTTAAAAGGTCAACTTCTCTGTTAATACGACTGCTCATCATATAAACTATTAGGACTGAAGTGAGTTTACAGTTCAAAGCATCAGCTCAAACTTCTTTTCAAATTATTTTTATTTTGTATTTATAATGGATATTAACAAAATGTTTATTACATTTATATGCATGCTTTATATGCGATTTGAAAGAATGTTATTAGCTATAATCACATTGAGTAGTGACATATTTAGATTAAGATTTAAATATGCCATTATACGCTATGGTCATTTAGATGCTTAAAAACTTTAGCCTTAGAACATGTCATCTTCAGTATAGCTTCAAATTAAATGGTGCATTATGCAACGTTCCTTTCCTGTTAATCTGTGTCTTGATGTTTTGAATTTTATACAATCTGTACTTGAGAAGACATGTAACCACAGGCCACATGGATCAGAGACATTTGAATGCCACTAAGCGTGATAGAGAGAGAGAGAGAGAGAGAGAGAGAGAGAAAGAAAGAAAGAGAGAGATAGTGACAGAGAACGCAAGAGGGAGAGAGAGAGGAAGGAATGAGGAGAGAAAAGAGGGAAAAGGAGATAAAAGAGGCACACTGTGTAAAAGGGGGGAGTGTGGGCGGGTAAAATCAGTGAAAAAAAGCAGGAAAGAGTAGGAGTCCCCCTAACTGTGGAAAATGAAAGCCCCAAAGAGAGGCCATATCTTATCGGAGAAAGCCGATTATAAAGTTGAGGAATTTTATCACAAAGATGCTAGAGTACACACACTTATACACACACACACACATGTGCACATACAAACACACACACACCCACGCACACATACTTTGCTATGTCCCTATCAGCGAAATTCAGAGCAAAACATCGGGGTCTATGGCAGGATTTCACACTTCATTGTTGGCCGATGTTGCATTGCGTTTGTGAGTATTTGATGCTTTTTGTGGAGGAGTCTCTGTGATTGTTTCCAAAAAAGAAGTTACAATCGCTGTATTTCCTGGAGTTTAGTTGGATTGCTTGTTCTTGAGCGTTACGAAAAGAGAGATGTGTGTGAGTGTTAGTACACATGTATACGTGTGTGTTTGTATACGTGTGTGTCTGCAGTGTGGAGTATATTTGCGTTCATCCAGCATGTGTGTGTGCGGTGTGGATGTTCTCTGCTCTTTGTCCACTGGGTTCTGTATTTGGCTGGCTGTTTAAACTTGTCCTCAGTAAAACATGAGCACTATTGATTGCTTTGACCATATAAGGCTGGGTTGTAGCCAAAGAAGTCTGACGCCAGGAACGGGAGGGTGCGTGTGTGTGTGTTTGAGTGACTCTCAACATAAACATCACTATTAAAGCAATATACTGAAGTGCCATACCTGAAATAACACTCGCAGACAAACACAAAAACACTCTGTCTGGCCGTGTTAGGGCCTGGGTTTATGGGAGTGTGTGTCAGCGAGTCGAGTTGAGTTGAGGTTGGGTTGAGTGTTACGGCGAGTTATGTCCCCCATGCAACCTTCCCCTTTCTGGCTGCCTGGCAGTCATGGAGCCTTCCTAACACAACCTGCCCAGGAGAGGACCCCCACTTTGGGGGCATGCTGCAGTAGAGGTCCCCCACCCCACCCTCCTCCATCACTGCTTTTAACCACAAGAGCACGTCACCCTGGGCACCTTTCCAATCCAATCTGTGTTTGTGTGTGCTAGTGGGGAATAGACCCCGGGGATGAAGCCTGCAATGTGAGTCATGCCGTGCACACACGCACGCTCTCACCCACACACACACACATGTTTTCACACATACACACACACATATACATATTGCGAATATTCTCACCTAACATCAAAGTCATTATAACTTGCCAGCCCATAGTGAAGTTAGGATACACAATGCCCTTAGAGGTCAAAAAACACAGATAGGCAAACCCCTTAAATCAAACATTTGCATCGCACAAAGTCTCTCTCTCTCCCATACACACACCCACACAATATGACCGCAGAACCGTGCTGCATGCCCAACACCTAAGGACCTATTTGAGTCTTCATCAGCATTGTTTATGACACTGATGCCTATTAGTCACCAAGTGTCAGGCTTTATCCGTCACTGTCAGCGAGTGGCCAATGAGCCCTCACCGGATGCCAGTGAGCATCTCACAGACTCACGCTCATGCCGATGCTGGATGCCGATGCTGGATGCTGATGCTGACTCTGAGGGTGAGGGTGAGGGGTCAGGTAAACTGTGTTGTGCCCCTTCTTCATATGCGACGAGGAGCCAAGGTGTGTTTTTGCGCTGCGCTGGAGACATGAGACTCTGTGTGTGTGTTCTGTGTTTTGTGTGTGATGCTGCAAGGTCCCCCAGTCGCAGTGAGCATGAGAGGTGAGACAGCAGGAATAGAGATATCAGCAGCCTCCCTCCACCCATGATGTGCAGGGTAATTCACGGGTGCCATGCAGGGCTGAGCTCTATGGGCGGACTCGTGCATAGGCTTTAGCAAGCACAGTCGGAGATACAGCCAGACACGCAGAGGGAAAACATGCACCCACTCGCTGTCTCTATAAACACACAAACACACACACTCAGACTTTCTCTAGTACTTTTTCCAAGTCTGTCATACCCAAGAGGAAAGAGTTTTTGTTTTTGTCTTAACTTTCCATCTGGCACACAAACAAACACACACACAAACACACACACATTTACACACAAATGTAGGGACATTATAATAGCATTTATGCTCATTAGGCAGCGGCCTGTGGCCTCTCTGCGTGTGTGTATAGCATTATAAATGAAAATGTGCTCTAAGTGACATGATTTAACACAAGAACAACTATTCAAAAATACGCATAAACACAACTACACACATGCAAACAGACGGCAAAGCAAACACAAATGTGTATGCGCTTACACAGAAACACGCACACACAGGTTTACACACACAGCCACATGCACTCACACCAGGGCATGCGCATACACATACACACACACACACACACACACACACACACACACACAGTGTTCTCTCACACGACATCTGCCCTACAGACAGAAAAGATGGCAGTTGGGGGCACAGGCTCAGTCCAACGTCCTTGTGTCAGTGTCAGTGCCAACCTGCTCTGATCTGCTCCCCGCCCCCCTCTTCTCTGTCTGTCTTTCGCCCTGTGTGTCCCTCCATGACTTCTTTCTTTTCTTTCTTCTTTTTCATCTCTTTCCCTCAACACTCCCCCCCTCTCCTCTTTCTCTTCCCACCCCTCTCTCTCCTCCTCTTCATTTCTCTCCCCATCCCTTTCTTTCTTCCTCTTCATATCTCCCTCCCCTTTTTCTCTTCATAACTCTCATTCTATTTTTCTCCTCTCCGTTCTTTCCCTTGTCTTACTCACATGTTGCCCCTCTACTGAAAAGGCTTCACTAATGATGCACAAAGCATATAAACTATGTGTGTGCACACACACACACACACAAACACACACAATCACACACACACAAACACACACGCTGACCAAGCCTCAGTAATTCTTTTGAGAGAGCTGGAGGCCATGCAAAGGAAATATCTGTGTGTTTGGGAAAAGCCATCTATAAATAGGGCGTGAAACTCATGACCTTTTTAAGAAGGAAACCAAAACACCGCTCCAACAAATGTGAACACGGTTTTAGTAGAATTGTTAAATAGAGAAAGAGAGAGAGAGGAAGAGAGAGAGAGAGAGAGAGAGAGAGAGAGAGAATGAATAAGAGAGGGCATGGGCACAGAGCCCATGTGTGAAATATGCATTTATGTCTGAGCGAGTTCATATCTACACTGAAATGTCAACATGTAGCACATTTAGTCTCTTGTAGTGAATGAGGGCATACAGGAAAATGACAACATCTAATTGTGTATGGTAATACTGTCTGACATCTTATTAGCCTACAACTGTAAACATCTTTAAAAGAACGGACAAGGACCATTAAGACAAACACATCAAGCGTATTTGTGACAACCTGCCATCCACAAAACAACTATTGTTATTACCTTATTTAACCACACACACAAACACACGCATACATGTATACACCCACCCACCCCTGCAATAGTACTGGCATCTACTCACACACACTGAAAGGATCTGCCTGTCTATCCCCATTCTTTGTGTCTGGGTCCTCCCTCTCCCTATTCCTCCGTTCATCCCTCTCTCCTCTTTCTCCTCTTTCCTTTCTTCTCTCTTCCGTTTCTTTTGCAGAACAACTTCACCTTTGTTTGCATAACAATAACACAGAAAAAAAATCAACTTCTCAAAAAAAGAAAGATACGCGCACATGTGAGCACATGCTCCCACACTCTAGCAGTCATCCCTGAGTGAGTGTCTCTATGAGAATATGTGTATGGACTGGTGTGTGCATTATGTGTGTGTGTGTGTGTGTGTTTGAGAGAGAGAGAATGAGAATGAAAGGGAGATAGAGAGATGGTGTGTATATATGAGTGTCTGTGACAGAGAGAAAGAGAGAGAACGAAAGCGAGATAGAGATAGAGAGATGGTGTGTGTAAATGTGTGTTTCTGTGACAAAGAAAAAGAGAGAGAGAGAGAGAGAAGGAAAAAGGAATGGAGAGAGAAGGTAGGTCTGTGTGTGTATGTGTGAGAGAGATTCTGTCAGAGGCACATACACAATGGTCCCCACTTACCCCTTATCCCCCAAAACTGGGTCAGTGCAGGGGGAGACGAGGTATGTGGGTGTGCACACAGTTTTGGGGTAGTGTTTGACTGTCTGTGTGTGTGTGTGTGTGAGTGTGTGTGTGAGAGAGAGAGGGAGAGAGAGAGAGAGAGAGTGTGTGAATGAGAGCGTATGTGTGTGACTTATTAGGAGCGGGTTTAATACCCCTTCAGAAGGATTGGGGGATGTGGGAATGAAAGGGAGGAGGAGAGCTGGCGGTGTGTTACTGTGTGTCTGTGTGTGTGTGTGTGTGTGTTAGAGAGAGAGAGAGAGAGAGAGATGGGGGAAGGGAAGGCCAATCAAATCAGAATGAAATGGAGACAGTGGGGAATCCATACGTCCTCTGTGTCTTACTCCCTCTGCCTCACAAACATGCTTTAACCTACACACAGTAATACACATGCGCTGCTTAGTCAAGGAGATGAATTTGTGTTTACGCACACACACACATACACACACACACACACACACTCCTAAGGGTCCCTCTCCTGCTAATATCCTCACCTCTCCACCACCACCCATCCTCCCTTCCCTTTGTCCCCATCAGCTTGTGCTGCTGGGAGGAAGAGAGTCTTTCCATTTTTTGTGTGTTTTGTGTTCATCTGCCCATCTTTGGTCATGGTTAAAATGAGAGCTTAAAGCTATTAGAGCAATCTCTCCCTTCCTCACTTTTCCCTTTCCATCTCCCTCTCTCTCTCCCTTCCTAATCTCCCCTTTCTGATGAGTATCTCATAACCAAAGCCCCTCTGCCAAAAAGATTTTAAAGTCAATGGTTCAAATCTCATTTAGATTCTCCACACATCGCCCAGCATGCAAATGCCTAACTAATGGCCTTGCTCACGCACTTACAGTGGTGCAACACTCCGCCACTCCCTGCTCAAACCACTGGGGCATCTACAAACATTTCATTTTCCTCCCTCCCCTGTCAGTGTTGACATACTGTATATCCCAAATCAGGTGCTCTCTGATAAACTCTGGTGAATTAATAGCTTTCGAAGCTCACAATTGTTAATCTGGTTTACGATGTTTACCATAATTGCCCGTTTTTAATGGTGTTATTGTCCTAGTACCTCTGATTAGACTTCTGAGGTGTTGCTAAGAGCGTGGATTAGCTGCTTTAGCTGCACAACATCCTTAGTTTGCACATTATGGTACAAAAAATTCCATAGTATACAGTTTATGATATTCAGGTGCTTCCTAATTTAATTAAAGCTTATAAATTAGTATTACAGATCAATATATATGATTCGTTTTTAGCTGAAATACATGGTGGTACTTGGTGGTACTTGGTGACTCAAATTTGATACAAGCTGATTTTAGCGAAGCCTCAGCCTACTAATTTATTGATGCTGTGCTCACGCTCATGAGCTCATGACTAGGTGATGATTTATGTATTAAGAAGCAAGTGAGTGGACTAAGTATGTGAAGCCTTTTTCACAACAGTGACTCACTAACAGGTAGTCTCTATGTGTGGCTCCATGTGTGAATATTTTTTTGAAGGTGCCTGGTCAGGTGTTTTTTTTTTCAGGTGTCTGGTCACTACTAATGAGTTAGAGAGAAAGACATAGAGTGAGACTAACTTATACCTGTTGGTCAGTGGATCCTGTCGTGAGAGCTAGCTCTTCCAGGCCCCTGAATGGGTAAATCTGTGAGTAGAGTTATTCTTTCAACTCAATACCTCATCAAATCAGCCCTAAATGTATTATCAAAACTTAGATGTAACTTAGATGAACTTATGGCTCATTTATCAAAACTCAAAACCCCCACACACAAACACACTTGTCAACTTTTATTTGAAATTATCATTAGGCCAATTGATTTTAAATGATCTGTCTACTGTAGATCAGTCTAAAGTGTGTATTTTAATGACTAATAATTAGCATAAAACAGAGGCCTTTGTTTATGATGTTGCAGAACAGGCAATAAACGTGAGCAGCACGTGAGCAGCACACTCACACACCTGCATCATTCACATTAAACATCTAGCCTGATTTCCACTACCTAAAGTCTCTCTCTCTCTCTCACACGTGGTAGTACCCACATCTATTCATATCTTTACAGAAACACATTACCACATTCACCGTCTAGGCTGGTGCGCTCTTCCCAAATGCACTAGCCGTCCCTCTCCCATGTGTCTCAGAGGGCCTGCGGTCATCTCCCACCCCCGAGGAGCTGCTGCTGCTCCTGTCACTGACCGCAGGCACCTTAGCGCATGCCCCACTGCCCACACATGAGCCTGACCGCCTCGGCTCAGCCTGGCATGTCTATGGGGTGTGTGAGTTTGGTCTCCTATTAATACTAGGTGCAGAGACCCACACACACAAATACACACATTGCCAGTGGGTATTCCACAAGCCTCAAGAAATCCTCGTTACTGTTTGTGTGTATGTGTTTGTGTGTGTGTCTGTGTGTGTGTGTTTGTGTTTGGGAGAGAGAGAGCACACACACACGCTGTATATGTGTGCAGTGGAGTCTTGTCACGCGAGTGTTGTAATGCACAGGGAATAAGAGAGCGCCATACAGCTGTTCTCCAGTTGCCTGATAGGCACTTGGAAGCGTAATTAGCCCGCTAAGTGGGGATTGCTAATTAAGCGTCATAAATTTGATCCAACGGTCGAGTATGCCTTCGCCCATGCCTGGTCTGTCAGCAGGGTGATCTCAGGCTTCTCCAAGCTTTCCGAGAGAGAGAGAGAGAGAGAGAGAGAGAGAGAGAGGGAGAGAGAGTATTTATACACACACTCAAATATATACACACAGACATTCACAAAGACAATGAGAGAGAAAGGCAGGAGACGGGAGCACCAATTTCCTCAAGCACTGACACACCTGCACACACATACACACACACACACACACACACCTACACACACACAAAGGCCTACTGTTCAGGACAGTCATTAGCAGCTCACTCAGGAGAGGAGTTTGTTAGGCCCAGAGACAGTCAAGGCATGGGTCTAACACATACGTACACAAACACACACTAGGCATCAGTTTATAGGAATGATATTAGAATATAAGGGTGCCAACAATCATAAACAAAACAGTCTTTGTATGTGTGTGTGTGTGTGTGTCAGGGTGAGTTAGGGACAGTTTTCCTTGTGGATGTTTTGTGTGTGTGTATGTGAGTCAGATATAGCCCATGTGTGTATGAGTCAGTTAGAGTGTGTATGCACTCATGACTCAGGTTTTGTGTTTGTGTGTGTGTGTGTGTTTGTGTGAGTATAGTGTGTGGTGTACATGTACATGTGCCTGTCTGTGCAAGGCACTTTATTCATGGTGCCCGTAAATGTAACCTGTCAGTGATGCAAGGTGTTGGGCCATGGCTAGTGTATTTTTGCGCTTACGTGTGTGTATGTATGTGCATGTGTGTGTCTCTCACAGCAAGTGTGCACTGTGTGTATCACGTGTCATTGTCTGCATCTGCACCAT
>JAGFZM010000028.1:906584-934009 GCA_017657215.1 Limnothrissa miodon
AGAGAGAGTAAACTACAGCACTGGGAACAGAAGCAGAAAGAGAGCGAGAGAGAGAGAGAGAGAGATATGATGGGAGTGAACGAAGAGGAATAAATGCAGAGAATCCATGAGGGGATTTCATACCTATTACACACATCCACGGAAAGCACCGCCAGGGGCCAGTCAGTGCTAAACACACACACACACACACACACACACACAGAAAACACCCACACAAGCGCTCTCTCTCTCACACACACACAAATGCTTGCATGAAGCTGCCCCAATCTCACTCACACTCGCAAACACTGAGTGTATTCATGCAAATAGCCAGGACACACAATGGGGAGCACAGAGACACACAGTGCAGTCTTTAAACAGTGCTTTAAGAACAGTTTCAAGGCATCTTTAAGATTTCCCTTCTTTGTGTGTGTGTGTGTGTGTGTGTGTGTGTGTGTGCGTGAGTGAATATGTATGTGTGTGTGACAAGAGCACTTGTTTAAAACTAGCCGTCAGTGTAGCTGTCAATGCTATTACTCTTATGGAGTGGAAATAGGGGGATTGTTCTGAGCTGAGACAAACCATTGTTAAACATGCACATAATACATTATGGTAATTAGCACAGCAGAGTAAACTCTCCACTGCATGCATACAGATGCCTGAGCCACACACACACACAAACTCACACCACACGTGTGTTGACACAAGCACATGCCTATTCCCATGTAATGCAGCCTTGGAAAGGGCAGGTCATAGTTATTTTTTGGGAGCTGGCTGAGCCCAAAGATGCTTTGCCAACTCGTCTATAGTGCCAATTCATATCCAGTCTGTGTGTGTGTGTGTGTTTGTGCAGCCCATGTTGGCCAAACACCTGCCCTCTGCACTGTCACATTGTTGGCATGCGTGCACATCTGCACACACACACTTGCACACACACACACACACACACACACATCCAAGGCAGTAGGAAGAAAGCAAAGCACATTTTTGACAGATTTACTCAGATGCCCTCACCTCTGATTCCATTTCCCCTTCTCCTCCCCTCCTCTCGTCTCCCACGGCTCTGCACTCATCTGACCTTCTGTTATTGTCATCCGTCTCTCTCTCTCCTCTCCTTCAATCCTCTCCTCCCTTCTTTTTTCCCTTCACTCACTCACTCTCCTCTTTACCCAGTACTCTTTTACTCTTTCTCTCATTCTACCCCCTACTCCTCCATTCTCTCTCTTTCTCTCTGTCTTCCATGCCCATTAATGTCACTCATTCCCTTCTGAGCTGTGTTTGATTGACAGCCCAATGGACCCTCTGTCTGGGGGCGGAGGGTGGTTTGTGGGGGGTGGGGGCTATAATGTTGTTAACTGTACTTGGCCGTGACACAGGCTTGCCTAACAGATCTCGGCTTCCCCGGTCATGGCAGGAGTTACTCCAGCGGGTGTCCTTCACGCAAGAGGGGCTGTGAGCAGCTGCTGGCTGCAGGTTCTGATAGTGTATGTGGCCTGGCCCCTGGGCTTCACTAAGAACCGCTTGGAGGGGGCCTACTTGTGCTCCTGCTGAAGTGATTAAAGTGAGGGATGCAGAATTCTTCTATGGCCCTATACACACTTCTCATGGAGTGGAAACGAACACACACAAGTTCACAGGAAAATTACACACACACACACACACATGCGTTATGAATGATTATAGACATGTAGGAGGATTGGTCCTGTGCCAAAATAAGCCAGTGCCATTCAGTCTGGACAAACATACAGTAGGCCTACTAGTCACAAAATTGAACAAAAGTTTACCAAACTGTTACCACGTCTATCTCTCTACCACACACACACACACATGCACACGCACACACATCAGATATGAGATGTAATTGTTAATGTAGAATTTTAGGTGAGGATTTAACCTAAAGTGACTTACAGAGACCTACTACACTGGGGGGACTTGAGGTTTGGCACTTTACACAGAACTACAATGGCAGCGATAAGGAATTGAACCCACAATGTTTATCACTACAAACATGCAAGTTAACACACCACTTACTGTATTTCATAAAAATCTGTTTATTTTTAGATCTAGCAAAGCCCTTTGGACACCAAACCCTCAGGTTTATACACAATGTGTTTAAGGGATGTTATGGTGTAGTGTCACCATGAATGAATAATATTCATCTGTGAAAAAGTAAACTGGAGACTGGGTAATATTTAGTATTCAGAAATACTGCTTGAAAAGCTGATAGCGAACAGCTGACGTGTTTTATCTGATATGTCAACCAGATGCTATAATATTAGGTAATAACAGAGCATCTGTTGTTTTCTGTGTCTACAGAGCAGATTTTTCTTTCTCTGTTCATACTTTTTCATGTTCACGGTATGTGAGGCTTTCTATTTGTAGAACGGTCTTCTGCACTTTTCTCTTGTCTCAACAGTTGTCACTCCCTTTCCATGATTCTTTCCAATTATTCATTCTTTTCTATATTTGTCTCGTATTCCTCTTTAAGAGTGACTCCTTCCTGCTCTCGGACACAGTGTCTCACACGCAGTCTCCCAAGAGCACTAAATCTTTATCATTTCTCGGGTAAACTGCTCTCCATCCTCCTCCTCGTCCCCTCCAACTCTGCTCCCACCCTCTCGCTTTGAGCAGGCTGAGTTTCTGAGTTAGGGTTTGTTTGCTTTAGAGACACTTTCCTGTTTCTTGCTGCTGTTTATCCAGACCCTGTGTTGATGGGAAACCATAGAGAAAGACACACAAGACCCAAACAAAAGAAAAGAAGGTGGTTACTAAATTAAAACAGAGAAAGAAAGGGGGGGAGTTTTGGACAGTGAAGAAAGACAGAGAGAGAGATAGAGAGAGAGACAGACAAATAGAAAGACGGATGTCAAGAAAAAGTGCTTCTTTAAACACAGAGAGTGAAATAGGAGAGATTTTTTTGCCATGTCAAAGACATACACAAAGTGACAAAAAGTGGAAGAAGACAAGAACATCCTCAGATTTTTTTTGTTCTTGCAAAATTCAGGATGTAGAGAAAGAGGTGTGGAAAGAAACTGATGGATGCAGTGTAGGGAGGAGCAAGATCAGGGCTAGCTTTAGCATGTTAGCGCGTTAGCGTCTGTGCAACCCCCTCAGGCCTTTCCTCGTCTGGCACACATGGTGGGGCTGCGCTCTGATAGGTCTGGCCCTTATGGCCATGGAAACCCAGCCATGGGTGAATGATACTCCCTCGGAATATGACTCCGGGAAAAGGCAGAGAGAAAGGACGGCACACATACGCCACACACACACACACGCACATCAAACACACACATTTAGAGGATAACTTGGGGGTGAAAAAACTGTAAAGAAGGACAGGACACACAAACACAAACAGCCACAAACCCACTCTGCCATGTGAGACTGAAAGCTGTCTCATGTTGATGATGTAACAAGTCAGTGAGACATGAAGAGGGAGCATGTGAAAGGACCTGCGGCTAATAGGAACAGCTTCCCGCCCTGCAGACACACAGGAGGCCAGCGTAAAGGAGATAGTTACACTACAGCCAGAGCGGGGGAAGAGTAAGTTTGGATGCGAAACGCAAAGCCGAGCTAATGGGCAGATCTCAATCTGTTAACGGACTTGGCACACACACCACGCACAGGTACCCACACACACACGTACGCGTGTGTGCGCCACATGCGCTTGTCCGTCGTCCGTCCTCATTCATTCCCCTCAACAGGAGGCATCAGCGTGAATTTGCAGAGGCTCCACTTGAACGCACAGGGACAATCTAACAGTCCTCTTACACACACAGCGCCTCCCTTCACAGCAGAGACTCACCCGGCCCACCCCGACTGCACCCGACACAAGCCACGCCAAGGTCAGACCTCAACTCACACTGATGACAAGGGAAATGGGGAGTCCCTTGGGATTTAAAAAAAAAATAATAAAACAAATATGACAAATACAAACAAATAAACAAATACACACACACACACACACGTCTCATCTTGGAAGTGTTGTAACAGTGAGTTAGGGGAGGTGGGTGTGTTCACAGTATGTGTATTCAAAGCACATGACAGTGTTTCACCCCAAATGGTGCCCTCACCCCAACCCTTCTCAACACCCCGACCACTCCCTGAGACACACACACACACACAGTCACCCCTTCTTACTGTCCCCTCCTCACATGCTAAATATATCCCCATTCTCCTGCTGTCGCTGTCTGCCATTTGGTCTCAGCATGGACCCTTAAAGATGCTCAATTGAGCGTCACAATCCCCTTGAACAAGACACACACTCAGAATAACACACACATACATAGACACAAAAGGCCATTCAAAACTCTAGACACACCTATATTTCCTTGACAACAAAGAGCCCATACCAAACTCACATACACCTCACTAAAAAAAAACACACTTGCAAATTATGCATTTTATGCAAATTATATATATATATATATATACTACACGTGCAGTCAAGCTTTCTAATGTCTACGTTAAGCAAGCAGGACATATGTGTACCAGGAGCAGAAGCAGAACACATACATGCATAACCCTGATAGCACATCTGCTCACAAATATGCTCCCTCTGTTCAGCACACAGGAAGTGAATCTTCCAGGGGTCAAAGATCACAGAGAGACACTTGATGACCCCACCACTGGCAGAGGGCATGTGCTCGGCTTTTTTACTATCAGAGTAGATGGGTTATGAAATTCCGCTGTCTGGCACTAATGCATCTTATTCTCTCCTCCTCTCTCTCTCTCGCTCACCCTCGGTCCGTGATGGAGAAGGGGAACGACAAAGCCCAGGGTTGTCTGAGCCAATCAGTCGTGAACGCCGCTCTCTGACACAGATCCTCTGCCACAGAGAGCTGCTTGCCTTGACCGCTCGCTTGTGTGTGTGTGTGTGTGTGTGGCTGTCGCTGGGCATTCGTGGCTATCTGTAATGTCCGTGCTGGATGACACTTACACGTGACGGCACACCATGCACATCAGGAGAGTGTGCGACAGTATGTGTGTGTGTGTGTGTGCATAGCTTACAACTGTGTGCATGCTGAATGTGTTGCACAAACACACACACACACACAAATGCACACACAGAGTTTAGGTGTCACGTCTTGACAACTGGCAGCTCACCTAACCAATTACCTCGTCCCCTTTGTCAACTACTGCTGACTTGAGGATGGTCCCTCCCGCCCACAGATACCATGGACGATGGGCAGTAACCAAGGGAGACAGAGGCATGTGAGTTGTCGGCAGGGATTATGTGGGGTGTCAGTGGGCGCAAACCAGCGTACAAACATGCCGTGAGCCTCAGCAATAACGCTGAATATGTAACAAGACTGTGTGCATGTGGGAGTGTGTGTGTATGTGTGTGTGTGTGTGTGCTTGGCCAGGATAATATGTGTTTTGTGTACACTGGCCAAAGACACAGAGAAAATTTTCTGTAAAAGATCTGGAGCTGGTAACTGCTGTGTGTGTGTGTGTGTGTGTTTGTATGAGAGGAAGTGAGAGAGTGAGAAACCGACCTAGAGATGCATATACATGCTGGTGTGGACAAGACAGACAGGAGCAAGAGTAAGATATACAGAGATTGGACAAAGTGTGTGTGTGTGTCTGTGTGTGTGTGTAAGTGTGTGTGTGTGTGTGTGTGTGTGAGTTCACAGCAGTTAGTGCTCTGTGAAAGGCGAATCACATGAGACTCCTTCCCACTGGGAATGTCACTGAGGATCTGCGCTGACACATGTGTACCCAGACACACGTACACAAACACACACACACACACACACAGAAGCTCAGATTCCGCTGCCATTGACATTTTTGTAAGGCGTACACCTCATCTGTCCAAAACACATTTATTTTAAGTTACGGCAAGACATTAAAAATCTCATTATTATTTCATTAATATTATGATAAGTGGGTGTGGATTAATTTAAGCAGTTTTTGGTGTCGGAGAATCGTTTTTAAAAGTGACAGAATAAGAAACAGGAATTTCGCTTTACCAGTGGGGTGCATATAATTATATACCAAATAATTATTATTATGCGTTGTGCTTGGTAATGCAATAGTGTTTGTGTGGTCTGATGGTTGCACAAGGATCGTCATGTTCAATGCACAGCTAGTAAACCAACGCCTAAAGTGCTACTGAGCAAGTGTTATTGAGATGTGTGTATTTCACTAATTCACAACTGGGATGAATAAAGACACCAAGTTTCCCTTCACAAAAATATATAATTAGTGAGCATTTTTTGCATTTTAAAATAGTCTGATTGATGTGTGTCAAAAACTGTGTGTGTGTTTGTACGCATGCTTGTGGACATGTGTGTATTCTTTAGGGGACATTTCCCCCTCCACTCATTGTGAGTCACAAGGGTGATGAATACACAATCTTCTCCTGGAGCAAAGGCCGACAACGTTAGTACACACCGGAAGCAAGTGTGAGGAACTGTGTGAACTGTGTGTGTGTGTGTGTGTGTATCTGCATGAGCCTGAATATGTGTGCACATACTCAGCAACTTTGTACTGTGTTCATTTGAAATTATAAATTAAATCATATTAAAATACCATAATGTGTTATTTCCTCAACAGCCAGTGTTACAGTGTGCTTTGCAACTTTGTTAGGTACAGTATGCATTGTATATGTGCTTGCACATACATACAGCATGTTTGTGTATGTATGTGTGTATATGTAATGTGGGTATGGCTGTTAATATGTTTGTGCTGTCATAAAGAATCTACTCCCCATCTCTCTCTTTCTACCCAAGCCATGGGGCAATTTCCAGTCCTCTCCTCTTCTTCCTCACTTTTCTTATGCTCTCTCTCTCTCTCTCTCTCACTCACTCTCCCCCCACCCCTAACACACACACAGACACAATCATCTTTTCATCTCTCCTGTCCCCAAAAGCAACTAAAAGCAGCTGAAAGAAAATGGAATAGCAAGAAGTCAAAGTAAGCTGAGGTATGATCATACTCATTCATCAGGACGACAGTATGAATAAATGAATACTCATGAACTCTACCACAACAGCAGCTACACACACACACACACACACACACACACACACACACACACACACAAAGGATGATCTGACAGTGAATGAATACCTATTCACTGAATTTAATTTGGGGTAAAAATGCATTAATGTTCTCTGATCATCTCTTGCCCATACTCCTAAAATCACTCAAACTGCTCTGTGCTGCCTCAGCAGTACTCAGATACATCACTGATTCCCATGGGTATAATATATTAAGTCACCAACATCTCCTTAAATATACACACTCATTCTCACACACACAGGAATACAGTAAGTACCCATTCACAGAGCTACACTAAAATCACCTTGCTCAGAAAACAAACCACTATCTCAAACCATCACTTCTCTTACATCTCAAATAATCACTATTCTTGTAGGTGAAATAATGATGTGGGCATGTAAATGTGTGTAAATGAAAGACCTATTTGTCCTGTCCTGTCAATAAAACCTTGTTTTTTCATCCAAGAAGGTAAAATTATGAATTTACTCAAATATAATTGTATGAGATCAGTATTTTTGCACAAAAGTTAGATGTGAATGATGAGATGAAGAGAAATTATATGGTCTAATTTAACTCTATTTGGACTTGTGATCATGGGTACCAGTTGAACTCACAATTTCCACAGATAATTTCCTTTGGAAGTGGTAAATTGATTTTCAGCAGCATACTAATAGCTATTAATATTCAAATTACTAACCACCTGGGCATCGGCGAAGACTGTACAAACCAAATAATGACATGTATTTAATTTTTCCCCATTGCTACAGATTCCATAAGCAGTATCTGCTTTCTCTTGATGTTGACCAGGTACAGTTGTTTCAGCATAAGTTTTCAGTAACTGATGACCATAAATAAGGAATCATTCAATCATAACACAAATGCACATTAGTTCAATATAACTAATAATCCCTCTAAAATGTGATGGACGCATGTACGCGTAACCACACATGGACACATACAAAGTAGCTTAATTTCGTCTCACAGGCAACATGAACATCGGAATGTAGTTGACAGTTTGTGGTAAGCCATAATTAGTCTTCCTGAAGTGACAACTAGAGACAGTAGTCAGTTGATTGTCACATTGCCATTGTTAATCAACGGTCACCAGATCCTCACCAAACTACCTCCAACCTATCCAATGAGGCGCGTAACGCACCAGGACAACTAGCCGAATGCAGCGCCAAACACACATGCCGGTTTACCAGCTCCATGTCACGGACCAGTTCATCTGGTATCATATAAGCATGTTCTATTAATATACTCACTCTTAACTATACGCTATTAAATACTCCTGTGTTAACTTAGTTAAATCATCGAATTGCTTTTTAGGAGTAAA
Source organism: Limnothrissa miodon (assembly GCA_017657215.1). Classification (NCBI taxonomy): domain Eukaryota; kingdom Metazoa; phylum Chordata; class Actinopteri; order Clupeiformes; family Clupeidae; genus Limnothrissa; species Limnothrissa miodon. The sequence goes on from JAGFZM010000028.1 coordinate 914,902, forward strand.
TACAGCTAATCAAGTAGCCAATCACTACTCCAATGCCATTAAGCAACATTTAAATATAAATAATGACATTTACATGTTCAGTGGTTTCAATTAAATGTAAAACATCTTACCGCACAGCGAGTCTGTGAAGATATTTTAACACAGAGAAGAACGCCTTGATTGAGGCTTATGTAAAAAAAAGAAAAAAAAAAAAAAAAAAAGGTTTATCAGTGTCCAGGTCTTTTTCGTTGGCAGACTGCTTTGTTCCGGTTTTCAGTCGACTACATGAGAAAGTAACAGTGTGTTTCAAAACATGTAGTATATCAGTGGAAAAAGAATAATTGCGAGTCCTTTATCACGGTCGTGCTTAAAGGTAGTGTGCACATTTCCTCATTTTGCACTATATGATGGTACAGTACACGGCATATTTTGAAGGACCTTAACCCCCAAGCCCCGTGTTCGTGAGCCATTGTAGAGCTATTAGGCGATTTGTAGCTTGTCCCTGCTGGGAAGCAGAGAGCGCCTGTAGTAGACTACAGAAGACCCACGAGCCACGGCGACTCCGGGAGATATTCTTGAGCGCGCTTACTCTTTTGTTCCTTCTCTGTCGTTCTCACTCCAGCTAAAATTTCGCGCCCTCCAACATATAAACTATACACGTACACAAGTCGCATGTCTTTATCGACCGTACATTTGCCTAAGCTCTCCATCTTCCATAAATTGAAGGGAATTTGGGCTAAAGTTGCTCCTTGACATCTGAGGCTGCGTTGACCGTCACCGTAATATTGTCGCGACACAGTGTCTTCATCTGTTTACTGCACTCACGAGACGTTACTTCTGTAAAGTATCGCGAAGAGCTGTAACACACATGGCACTGTCTCCAGAATGCTCAAGGTTTTACGATGCCATGTTCTGATTGACACCATGAGCGCTGACTGGAGGAATTCCGACGCGCACGCACGGCGAGGAGGACGGAGGATGAACTAGGGATCGCGCATAGGGTGCGCGCGCTTATGACATTCCATCTTTTAAATCTATGACCCAACATGAACGTCCTGCAGTAAGTGCAACTACTCTCACCCAAAAACATGATTAGAAACAGCTCCTGTCTGTTAAATATTCCAACACATTAGTAGGAGACATTACTGTATTGGTACTGAGATTGGTGCTCAAATAAGTCAGTGTATGTATAGATATATGAACAGTATGTGTGAGTGATAGTATGCCAACAGCTAGAATGTATATTTAAAATATATTTCCAAATGGACATTTGCAGCAATTATGTAGATATAACCAACATCATATAGACAGAACCTGTTGAAAAAAACTCTTGCCTAATAAATCAGGTGCATGTTTTTAAAAGTGATTGATCATAATCAGTTTCATTATTTTGCGATAGATGCATGAACTAAGTGACAGTCAGAATCCTGTTCCTCCCACTGTGAGGAGCTTTATCACAATTAACAGTTAATGTAGTGATTGCTTGCTGAGTTATGAAAGTGACAGTTCTTACCCTCAAACGGTGTGTCACGCGCCTGAAGTCTGTCACACACGGGGACCTGAAGACATCACCAACCCCCTCCTCCACCGGCATTTGTCAGAGACAAAGGCAAGAACATATAACAGCTCGAGCAAGTGACGGTGATCAGACATCACCAGCAGGCACTGACATGGAGAGTGACATTGCGCATGGAGCCCAGTATTGTCTGGCGGCATCTTTCTATCTCTATCTCCTCCTCTCATCTATCGCCTGTCAAATCACGACTGGGATTGGCCGGGTCTGGGGTCCAGAGGCAGCAGATCTGCTCCGGTGCCAGGCTGGCAGAGGTTTCCACTTTGCAGGGCTTCAGAGGCCGAGCCCCCTGGGCCCCCGATGGAGCCGAATCCTCTAGTGGAACTCGAAGAAAGTCACGCTCATTTCAAGGAGTTTGGCACATGCACATGTCCCCCTTTCCGACACTCATTTGTTTACTTATTTTGCTGTTATTCAGGCAGCTCTAAAGAAGGAGATAATTATGCCCTTGGAAGGCTTTCCTCCCTCTCATTTTCAGACAGATCTTCCATCCTCAAGCTCAGAAGAGGACAAGAGGGAGGAATGGAAGGGTTGGGGGGGGGGGGGAGGTCTCCCTTGGGATGGACCCGAGTCAATTATTTGAACTGGACCATTCAAGCGCTCAACTCAACCATTCTGGACCGAATGCTCTCGTTGATTGCACTGGGAGATTGCATCATGTGCAAAGGGGTCCTTCAACAGAATGCTGTCTTGTGGTGAAGGCAGGAGAGAGTGATGCCATATGTAAGGGTCGCTGCCTAACCCTCTAGTCTGGGGGGGTTTCCCCCCAACATGAGCTTTCCCTGAGGTCTCTGTGATCATCTCTCTCCATACCAGGGGCATGGCAATTAAAGCACCACAAAAGTACTGCTGTTAGAGATTAAATTGAACTGACAAAATTAAGGAAAAGCCTCAGGAAAATAACAAGCCCACCCTCCACCCCTTCCCACACACAAACACATGCGGAAACATACCCTCTGTCTTTCTTTCCTATGACTCAAGAACCCCAGAAACTTCTTCAGTTTGCCCCTCCAGGTAAACACATGAGTGTGTGTGTGAAGGAGAGAGACATGCAGACATGTTATGTACTCCTTGCGTGTTTTTCATCCTTGATATGCTCCTGCTCGAATGAGACAGCTGGCGTCGGCAGGACAGGACAGGAGAGGATGTGAGGAAAAGGTTGTGGAAGTGGGTGCTTGTGTCCTGAGGGAGAAGACTGGAAAGCTGCGGTCTGTCTTCCTCCAATGCCCGTGTGCATATGGCAAAAGGAAAACAGAACCAGGGTCAGGGATTCTCCGAATGAGGGATATTAGGGATATTTGGAGATGACATAAGCTGTTGAAATTGCTCATCAACATCTCAGTGTCCACACAGATTTCCTTCCTGCATTTTGTCCAGGCTCAGTACCAGACAAGCCAGCTCATCTCTCATCCTCTCCTCTCGTATGCCGTAGTGTATGGGAGCACGTTGGGTTCAAAGGGATATTATCGCGCTTTGTGTGCCGGCTTAGCCACGGCATCATCTGATGAGTCTCTCTGATTTCTAAATGAGCTTCGTGACAGATGAATGTGGGGACCGTTTTTTTTGTGTATGATGTGTGTGTGTGTGTGTGTGTCTTTGACTGTGCTGTGTGACTGCTCTATGCCCTGGGCATCATCTCTAGCTCCAGTGGCAGCAGTGCAGGCAAACACACGCTTATACACACACACACAAATGCACACGCTCACATACACATACTGAATCGCCCCCAAGCAGTTGCTACAATCTGGGCATCGTGGCTAAATATAGATACCAGTGTGCCAGACCTGACTATGGGCATCTACAAACCATCACTATTCATCTATTACGCCATCCATCTTTACCGGGCATGGCTTTTCAGTCCACCCTTTTGTCCTTCCATCACTCTGTGCATTTGTTCGTTTTAGCTCTCTCTCGCTTTCATCCTCCTCTCCCAATAGCCAGTAGGTCACCAGCTTGTGATTGTCTACATTCACCCATCCTTCTATGACCTCCATATTCAGTCCTCAGGCCTCAAAGCCATTTGTCTGAGGAAACAGGTCAGTCCCATCACCTGTAACAAGTATGCAAGGACTGAGGAGGGGGGGGGGGACCTCTACGCATATGCGTTTGGAAGTGCCTTGAGATGATCATGGCCAGAACTCCAATTGAGAAGGGGTTGAGGGGGGATTGCATTCCCTCCTCAAAATGATCCTCCTTCTGAAATGAACATCCCCCCGCTCCATTGTGCTAATTAACGAAATTAATGAAAGTTCTACCATTTCAGTATATAGGGAGTTCTGCACATAGGCCTATTGAGTTAAATACCATTAGTGAGAAGGCATGAGTGAATAATCATGTGAATGAATAAATATAAATAAAATCAAGTAGGAAACATTTGTCAGTAGGAAACATTTGAAAGATTTCCTTTTTAGATTTTAGAAATTGTTTCAGTAATTTCAATTTTTTGTTTTTTGCATTTGAATAAAACTTAAATACACCTAACTGGATAGGATTCAGATGTTTATCTACAATTTGACACCTCTTGACTTCCTCAAAAAATTCTGTGGGGAGAACCAACCAAAAATCTTTTTTACACTCAGAATTCATCCAATATTGATCCACATGTGCTGGATCCACTTGTAGACACAAACTACACATAAATGTAGATTAACTAAATTGTAGATAAATGTAGATTAACTACAGATAAATGTGGATTTTATGTAGACTATCTGTACTGGACCCCTGATTTTTTTTTTTAACAATTTGACAACTTGACCTGCTGGAAGGTTTCTTCCTACAACATAAGGTGAAAAATGATTTTTCCCTCACCCCTGTTGCTCATTGGTGCTCTTTGCTGTGAAGCGCTAAGAGACATGACTTTTGTATATGCACTGTGCAAGTAAACTTTAATTGAAATTGAATTGACTACTGATTATGGACCATTAAAGGGTTTCACTTCATTTCACAGATTACATCCCCCTTTCTATGGACATACATACAGCTAGCCATCAGACGCAATATTTGAGCATGCGTCCATCAGACAAAGGCAAAGGAACATGAATGGAGACGGACAGATCTGACATTCATGTCAAACCCTGTCTTGTGTTATTGGCCATCTCCTCTTGCTCTTTCTTCTGGATTTGGACAGAAATGCCTGTTCCAAACACTGACAGCTCTCTGCTTTAACATATACGCACAACAAACACACACTGTCCACCACTCCAGAAACAGTTATGGACACAGCCACAGTGAACGAGAATAACACAAAAATCATGTTTATTCAGACAAGGACAAACAAAACTTAATTGACTGATCTCACTGAATCGAATAAAAAAAAACAAGCCTCATACATAGACTCATTCTACAAAAAGTATAAAAATACAGACCGTGTGTGTTTGTGTATGTGTGTGTGCCCCCCATGCAAAAGGGGAGTGGGAAAAGCTCTCCTCACATGGGGTAGTTGAGCATCACGTCCTGTTTGGCCAGCTCCAACAACATAGGATCGTCAAAGAACTTGCTGATACTCACATCCTCACTCAAGCCCTGTTGGGAAAGATTAAGCAGCCAAATAAAACATCGACTCAAGGACCACAAGACAATCTCACAGTGTGTGTGTGTGTGTGTCTGTGTGTGTGTGTGTGAGTGAGTGTGTATACTGTATGTGTGTGGTAGGATAGGTCTGAGAGTGTAAGAGAGACCTTGCGCCGGCGTGTTTTGATCATGAACTCGCGGGCCAGGTGAGGTGCTGGCTGGGGCTCCAGAGGACGAATGACAATGCCCTTGTCTAAAGGATCACCCGGAACAATCTGAGAGAGAGATGGAATGAGGAGACGGAGAGAGAGAAAGAAAAAAGGAAAAAAAGAAAGAAAAAAAGAAAGAAAAAGGGCAGAGAAAGAGAATGACATGAGAAAAGATGAAGAATGACAGAAAAAAAAGACATGAAAAAAAGAGAGCGCAATCTTGTGTCAGCAACTTTGTACCTCAGTCAAAACAAATGCTGAGGCAAAAAGTCAAAACAAAGGTGACAAACCAACCATCAAAAACTAGTCACCTGTGGTAATACAGTACATGTGCACATACGTACATGCATGCTGTGCACATGCACGTGCACACACACACACAAATTTGTACTGTCAAGACTGCACAATCCAACGTCTTGACTGTCACAACATATCCATTCTGCTGTGTGTGTGTGTGTGTGTGTGTGTGTGTGTGTGTGTGTGTGTGTGTGCCTTTTTACCTGCCAGTGGTGAAACACGCTTAAAGCAAAGGCCTGTCCCTGTGTGTGGGTGCGCAAGTCTGTCTCAAAGCCAAAGGAGTCAATGGCAGGGATGAAGGCTTTGATGGTGTACAGGGGGGAGCCAGGGATGGGTGCGTCTTGAGTCACATGACCTCTGCAAAACAAACAAACAAATGAGTTGTTGTCAGGCCCGTGCACACGCACATTTCACAGAAATACCAAAAGTGAAAGCATGTCTGAAGATTCTCATTCATCCAGGTTGTAGAACTGACTATGACCAGAAGTGAAAGTCATTTTCACACTTTGTTGACATGATCATACAATAATGCTCTCAAGGCTTGACACTAGAGGTCTGCGCGGGACAGAATTATAAGTCCCGCTCCCGCCCGCAAATATCCTGCAAGAGGGACGTTGGCTTAATTTCTATCTCACTGAAAGGCCTCTTAATTGGCTGAACTTTTTGAAGTTTGTCTTAGAGCCCTGCACTCCCGCGGGTGTACCACTACGACCGTCCATCACGTTGATTCAACATTGAATTTCGGTCATCTGATGGATAGGCCTACCTACCTTTCCAACCAACAACCAATGTCAATTCGACGCCTGTTTGCTATCTGGGTAGGCTACATCTGCAAGTTTTAATGATTTTAGTAACAGTAAATAAAATATTCAGCACAAATTATGTATGCTATGCACTACATTAATCATTTGTATATTTTATTTTACACTCATATTGTGTTTGCGGGAGTGCAGTCTATCATCCCACCGCCCGCTCCCGCATAGTGCAGTCCCGTTCCTGCCCGCGCCCGCGATGAGCTTTCAAATTTATTCCCGCATTGCACTGTTTTGCAACCCGCGGGAGTGCAGGCCTCTACTTGACACTGCTTATAGACAATAAACCTCTTTATTTTCCAGTTTGTTACTCATAACCATGATGGTCTGTATGTACATGCCCAACATTACCTTCTCCTGGCGAGCACGGTGTACACTGCTGACACGCAATCAGCTGGGGCTTGAACCTCCACAAAGTAGTACGGCTCCATCAACCGGGGTGTGGCCTAGCAGGACATGAGCCAATCAGAGCAAAGGATTATGTCAACCAATACAAACAGAGAAAGCCATGTCAGCACAAGCTCAGCTTGTGCGGTCAGTCTTTTGTCATGGTAAGACAGAGTATTAAGTGTTTAGGTGAAATATGGAGAAGCGAAGAAGGATTTCAGAAAGCATGGACAGCGGGCAGAGTGGGCGTGGGATTTAAAAAAAATGCAGAGTAAGAAAAATACAAAGAGAAACTACAAAAAGAAAAAGAAAAAAACAATGAGAGAGAGCGAGAGAGAGAGAGAGAGAGAGAGAGAGAGAAGGGGAAAGAGTACCATGAGGAAGGCGGAGTACACCACTCGGCGGGCGGTGGGGATGACCTGGCCTCCACCCCTGTGCAGCGGCTCCTGGGCGATCACGGCATCCAGGATCTTAAACTTGACATTCCGGATGGCTGATGGAGAACAGTGGATAGCAATAAAAGACACGTGTGAAATTAAGACACTTAAGAGGGAAGGGAAAATACATGACCGCATCCATGACACCAAGGAGGCCCTGAGCTAATTGCTGCCCTCTAGTGGCTGCTCACAGGAAGGAACTCTGGGTAAAGGTGATCTGCAGGGTTGGAAACCACCTGCCTACCTCATCAATATGAAATAATGGAGATTAGATTAGTGAGCATGGGCATGACAAGGACTCAAAATCACCTTCACATGAAGCACAAGGACAAAGTCAAATACGAATGAAAGGTGACATGAGCGTGTGTGCATGCGTGTGTGTGTGTGTGTGTGTGTGTGTGTGTGTGAGAGAGAGGAAAAAAAAAAAAAAGAGAGCGCTTACGTTCATCACACAGTGGACCCTCTCTCGTTCCCCACTGGAACCCTTGAACAATACTGTCCTTCACAGAGCCCAGCAAAGCTTTATCAACCTACACACACACGCGCACACACACACACACACACGCACAAAGGAAGAGAAGCATTAGCTGTGGGATGAACATGGCACAAATTCCTGTTTAGATGAACTAGGACTGAAAGTGTTGCGCCAATACATTAGTCATGTAGATTTATCTTTAGTTTTAGCCCCGAGCTAGCGAGTTCCCCCACATCCCCCCACACTGGTGTCACACTGTCTCTTGGGAAGCTCTTGTCCCGTCACCGCAGACACACACTTCATTTGCTCAATTTGCCACTGTAGCCTTAAATACCACACTAGGACCAGAAAAAAAAATTGCATAAGAATAAACAAGAGGAAAATAAAAATAAACATGCTTGCTTGCTTGCTCTCACACCCAGCACACACACACACACACACACACACACACACGAGCCACAGACAAATCCTACAGGCTTGTTCCCACCATCATGTAAGGTTCACAGTGCAAACACGGGCCGTGGGCGGCACAGTGCCGTGGCAGATCAGAGGTGTGAGCCCATGTCTATTTGAGGGAAGGGCCTGGAATTTATTTGTTTACTCTGAGGGGCATGTTAGGGCTAATCTCCACCTCCCCCTTTCTTTATATGATGCGGATGTGATCATGCGATGTGACCAACATTTGGCCTCCTAAACAGTCCTACCCTCCTATTCTGCATTTCCTTCTTTTTAGACACTTTCCCCCCCTGTATAAATAAATATATAAAAGTGGTATTATAAATACCACTATCAACATTATTGTTAGTATTGTACCACATAATAATTTGGGCTGAAGAATAAATATATATATATATATATATATATTTATACATATATACACACACATATACACACACACACACACACACACACACATATATAACATTTGTATATACACACATTTTACAATACTAGACATTTTACTATACTACACAAATATTACTATATTTCAATCAAATTAGCTTGATTCACCAATATTGTGCTTGCATACATAACACCATTTGTGTGATTCAGAGGACACTTATAAGATCATCTCTGTGCAAGTGACAGAATAGTCAGTTGACAACAACAGCAACCAGCTAGCTTTAAATCACCACAGCTCTTTGCCTTTATCTTTGTAAAGCGCATTGAACTGCCTCCTCTGTATATGAAATGCACTATAGAAGGAAACCCTGCCTTCCCAATCCCCCTGCACAGCTTGTCAACTGAATAAAGTTCTCAATTAAAACAAGGTACGGATCAGTGCTGCTGTGGATGGAACTGGTTTTCTCTGTCATTAACATGACAAAGCAAGGCTTGGCCTCTTTTACTTGGCAACTTTTACAAAAAAAAAAAAACACGCTCAAAAAGAATAGTAGGGCATGTAAGGGAACTTGCATGATGCATCTGTATAATGTCATCAGGCTTACCTCAGAAGGCAGAGTGTCGTCTACGAGGATGTTGGGGCCTGTGGTGTCCGGCCCAAAGGCCCAGATGGAACGGGCAGCTAGCAAATCCCAGTCATATTTAGTCTGGAAAAACTCTCCCAATTTTTTCCTGTATGGCGATGGGAAGAGGAACAGGGGGAGAGAGGGCGAGAGAGATTAAATAGTGTCTAATGTGTGTCCCTGGCTTGGGCACGCTGCAGATGTTAGTTATTCCAATGCAGATGGGTCCACAGCTGAGTCTCTCACACACATCCATGAATACATTCATTCACTGACACACACACACACACACACACACACACACACACACACAGAATGACTACTACTTCCCAAACAGCACCTGGCAGCTGGAGTATGGATGAGAACCGCTGGGGTCAGATGAGGGGCGTGTGTGTATGTGTGAGAGAGTGTGTTTGTTTGTGTGTGTTTGCGTGTGTGTGTGTGTGCGCGTGTCTCTCTCTGTGTAAACAAGTGTGTGAGTCAATCTACGAATGTCTGTAAGTGTTACAGACCACAAGTGTCCAATTCTTCTGCTTGTGTTAAACCAGGTGAAAAAACCAAAGTGGCAAGCTGTGTGTGTGTGTGTGTGTGTGTGTGTGTGTGTGTGTGTGTGTGTAGTGTGTTATGTGACGGGTCGTTAATTAGAGCACCTGTTCCAGGTGATCTGCACCACTTCATTCTCTATGTCCTCTGCCAGCCCCTTCTCCAGTGGCTCTGCAATCATGGTGATCTTATTCCTGTCAATCAACACAGCACAGCAACAATCACAGCACGCCAGCTGACAGCAGACTTTCCTTCTTACAGACACAGGTCAAACAAACAGCAGTCACAAACAAATCTGGTATATGTGACACACAGGTGTGAGCTGCAGTATTTTGGTATTATTAAAATTATGAAAATATGAATATGTATTGTAATTTCACAGAACTTGCTTATTGTGCAGAAAGCCTTTACAAATATCTATGAGGAATCCTACGCTGCTCTTTCATTTAACCAATCAGAAAGCTTCATACTTATGTGATGTGGTGAGAGAGAAGAGGGAGAGAGTGAAAGAGAGAGACAAAGAGACACTGTGCTTAGCTGATGGGCTGAAGTAGGCTATGTAATAATTGTGAGATGTTTGGTGCAAACTATAGAACATTTACACAAACGAAGCACTTTATGAAGTGAAAGGGAACATGTGGGCTGCTATTAATTGGTTGTCAAAAGTCCTGGTGAGTGAAAACATGTTTTGAAAAGTAAAAATTAGAGGGAAAAGTAATAAAATAGCATATATATTATAATTAAATAGACTTACTGTAATAAAAAGGTCTATAATAACAAAGACCTACTATGTGATATTTACAGACACAGGATATCACACATTTTGGGAAAATGCATTATTGTATAATTGCTTTTAATAAGATGTCTGGCTCCTTCAGCATAAGGAATCAAGAATTTTAAAGCAACACCCCACCGATTTTCACAAACAGAACAGAACAGAAAATAACAGAAAATAAAACGAAGCAATTTTCTAAGCAGATAACAAAGAGAACTATGTATGGCGGAGAAACACTTGGGAGCCCTTTGTGTCAGCGCAGTAATATCCTCACTGCTGAAAACTCGTTTCCCTCAAAGATAGGAACGGCAAAGGGCTCCCAAGTGTTCTCGTTGTTATCTGCTTAGAAAATTGTTATTCACCACAACCGCCTTAGATAACTATTCGGGTACCCGCCTGTAAATAGGAAAGACGTGGATGTGTTTGGTTGTTTCTAACTCCAAGGCTGTTTGGATGAACTGAAAGAACTGGGTTAAGCTAAATGCCAACAGAGTAGCATCGTGCGCCAGAGTGATTGCATGCACGCACAGAGACGAAACAGGTATGTATCAACTTGTCTAAGTTAGGGGAAGAACATATTTTATTATTGAAATGCGGTGGCGTGTTGCTTTAAATTCTACTATTCACTAATGAATGAAAAAAAGTTAGATACAACCGGGAGATATCTGAATACCTTACTTTAACCTTTGGTAAAATACAGAAACCGTTACCATGGCCTCAAAACAGTGATGTGTACCAAACCATGGGAACACTGTACTGTTACACAACCCTATCAAACACTCACTTTTTGTTTGGCGTTTCAGCGAAACACTTTAGTGAGGAGGTCTCCACAACTGTTTCACAGAAGGTCACCACAGGGTCAGCCACCTAGGGAAGAGCACAAAGGCCTTCAGGGCAACCCCACAGGAATCACAATCGGTTGAACTTAGTGCAAACACATGCAAAACTTAAAGGCCCACTATGCAACATTTTTTATTTAATTAATCCGTTTCATACTGTTTAGGATGCTAAAATTAGTCATTACACGGCGAACGAACGGTGTAGAATGCGCCACCGTGGCCAATAGCGGTAGATACAGCATTTGCAATGTTCAGCAGCGCGGACCGCCTCCAATAGAATGCAGTGCAATACAATGCAATACAGCGGGCTTTAGAGGGAGCTCGTGAGAGAGAAAAACAGAATATTGCTTAGTGCCGGTTTAAGCTCAAAAACTGTGTTACCACTATATGTCATTCACCTACACTTTTATCACATAAGAAAAATAAGACAAGAGAACAGTAACGTGTTTTGTGGGTCCTACCTTAATGTCAATCTCGGAGTACATCTTCCGCAAGTCGTGCATCACACAGTCCAGGTAGAGCTCGCCTGTTCCCAATATGACATGCTCCCCAGACTCTTCCACCTACACACACACACACACCATAATCAGTTAGATTATTGAGCCAAATAATCAGGCAAATGTCCCGATTTTTCACTATTCACATTCAAACAGCATCAAGCTGAATGCGGGGTGCAAAATTTACCTTAGTGGTCAGAGACGGGTAGCTCTTGTTGACTTTCCTGAGACCATCTAACATCTTGGGCAGCTCAGATGGATTGACTGGCTCCACAGCTATTTTGATGACTGAAGCTGTGTTAAATTTCAACGGCCTGAAGATCTGAGCCTAGCGATGCATCACACACACAAACAAACAAACAATCAATAACGGGGACTTGAAAAAGTCATTTTAGTCTCCGCAGTAATGCAGTCCCAAACTGTCTACCTCCTCATTTCCTCGAGGTTCTGTGATGGTGGCTGTTTTAACAATGGGCTGATCACAACCTTCAATTAGGATCCAGTTTCCTGCTGGGACGCGGTTCACTTCAATCTGGTACCTGTTGAGACAAGAACAGACACGAAGAACATAGCATGACAGTTGTGCAAATACATTTGCTATCAATATCAATAATTATTTTAAAGGTATTGATTATTATTCTGAAGACTTTTTTTAAGATCCTTTTAACATCTCTCACAATAAACAAACCACTGGCAGTGGTGTTGACTAACTGTGTTCAAAAGACGGTCCTAATGTTCACACATGTAACCAGTGAGCTGTGGCCAGCACTCTTGGGAGGCTTACCTGGCGACAGAGATCCAGAGGCGTCCGATGGTGCACACCTGCGAGTCCTCTTCATCCTCCAAGGTGTAGTTCTCCCCTAGAACCTTAACAGGCTGACCAGCCTGCAGGGTTCCGCTTAGAACCCGTCCGAAGGCGTGGAACTGGACTCCGTCATCAGTGCTGTACATCTTAGTGGTGTGGCACATGAGAGGACCCTGGGGGGAGGGAGAGGAGGAGGAGGAAGAAGCAGGATGAAAACAGGCATTTTTATTTTGGTTCCTTTTTTTTAGACTGTTGACATTTTTTTTATCATCCACTGTGGTCAATTAGTTCAGACTTTTATGTAAACATGCACATGCATGTGAGTGCGTGCATGCACACTCACACGCCTTTCCAAATCACACAAAGACACCTACATCTGGGTCGCACTCTGCCATTGCTTCGCCCAGGTCAGAGTCCAGGCCTCCCGTGTAGCTGTGCTCGATCTTGGCACGAGCCCCTGAATGCGGGGATGGGATGTTCTGCACACACATGTCCACGAACCCTGAGAAAAATTACAGTATGTTAGTTGCGCTCACTAAGGCCACACAGAACCGTGGGAGAACCCGAACAAGCACAGAACATCTGCCAATGCATCATAAAGAACCACACACTAGAAAAGAGACCAGGAACCACCAAAACAAGATTGTGCGTGTTTGTGAAAGTGTGTGTGTGTGCGTTTGTTTACGTGTCTCCACACACCTGTGAACTCCCCAAAGAAGCGGTTGCAGACGAGCCGGAGCAGTGGGCGGATGTTGAGTTTGAGCTCCTCTTTGGTCAGGTGGATACCCAGCTCATCCAGCACCCGCGGCAGCGACGTGTCCACGTCCCCCACCACCTGCGCAACAACCAGGGGAGAGTGGATTTGAGGGCAACTCATGAGAGAACTCACATACACACCACACATTTAACACATCCGTGCGCCTCAAGTTCTCCAAGCTCTGTTAGCCAACAATAAGCTTCCACAATGAATACAATTGAAGAGAAGTTTTTTTTAAACTCATTTGTTTTTATGCATGTTTACAGCTGAATACATTGGTAAACTTAAAAAAAGAGGTGTTAGATGGATTGTTAGGTAGTTAAGCCCAACAGCTGTTCTCAAATGACTAAACAACATTCACACAGGGACATTTGCTCCTTTAAGATCAGTCTGTGTAACTCACTGGCACCACACTACTAGGTAGCAGTGGCAGCAGGACTCACCTGAGACAGAATCTTGTAGAGGGGCTCCAGAACAAACTCCACAAAGCTACGCTGGGAATTACTGGTGGGTGCCTTTTTAGTGAACTTTCGTCTGAAAGAGAGAGAGAAATAGAGAAAGAATTTCAATATTCTTGGTTGGTGACAAGGCTCAGGTGCCTACTATAACTTGAGTGTCCCACATCAAGCCATTTGTTTATAATAATGTCATAATGTAATGGTAAATATATAATAATGTTATAATGTAATGGTAAATATCAGTGGGTGATCTTAGTGGTTCTCACGTTTTTGGGTTGAAGTATATATCACCCCACAGCCTTTTGGCAAACTCTGTGTAATTGACATCACCTACAACAAAAAAAAGAATAGATACAGAAGTCAGTATAAACAGGTTATAGACATGACATTTCATTTATGAGTTCAATTTTTAAACATATTATGGAATATAAGCACAGTAATAATAAAACCAATAATGATGAAAAAGTACCATATGTGTCTGAGTAGATCTTGGCAAAGGAAGCAAGTGTGAAACAGGTGCTGTACTGAGGGGAGGCAAAGCACACATTCCCCAGGAGCGGAGACACCACCAGACTCTCATCTGTGGAGTACGTGCTGGGGAAAAAGGAAACAACAAGACCTCAGTCCCTGCTTCATGACCAGATTATGACCAGAAATGACCCAAACAGACCTGACGGAACCAGTCAGCCAGTCCGCTCACGCGCTAGCAGATACCTACCTAAGCATTCCGTTGACCTCATCCACAATGTGGCGCAGCTTGTAGTAGGCGTCAGTGGGGGGCAACTTGAGCTCCACGATTAGACGATCGATTTTATTGATACAGATGGTGATGGCCAAGCGCTCCTGCACGGCATGCTTTATCAGACGCTCTGTGTTCAACATCACCTGCATGGACACACACACACACACACACACACACTCAGAAAGGCAACTATCCCAAAGTAGCGTTTGAAAATCCTTTATTAGACCCAAGCCCCTTTTCCCCATAACCCCACTCCTGAGCTGACTGACTTGGAGTGATGTCAACCTGTAATATTGAACCCGCCCTGACAGAAAGTGAATGGTCTGAGGTGGTACATGGGAGGCCAGAAAAGAGGAAGGGAGGGAAAGAGCCTACTGTGGTTAGCAGAGGAGAAGTGGGTGGGGAGCGTGCGGCGCAAGAGAGGAAAAAACACTACTCACGCCCTCGGCAGCATCGATGAAGAGTACAATGCCATCTGAGAGGCGGATCCCTGCCGTCACCTCATCCGAGAAATTCACATGACCTGTTTGATAGGGTAATAATCCGATAACTATGCCACAACGGCACAAAACAAAGTTTAACTATGCGCTTGTGTATGTGTTGCTATAGCTGTTACTACCTGGTGTATCCATAACATTGAACAGGTAGGATTTGCCCCTAGAGTCAGGAAGTACCATGGTGACAGGGGTGCTCTTGATTCCAACTCCTCTCTGAAAAGTAAAATGGTGGTTATGATCATACAACTGTTAAATAGTGGAATAAATTAAGTCATTGTTACGTCCCGGTGTGTTTTGCTCTCTGG
Organism: Limnothrissa miodon; assembly: GCA_017657215.1. NCBI lineage: Eukaryota > Metazoa > Chordata > Actinopteri > Clupeiformes > Clupeidae > Limnothrissa > Limnothrissa miodon. The sequence goes on from JAGFZM010000028.1 coordinate 930,265, forward strand.
TGTTTGTGCTCCTGTCTTTGTGTCTGTGTGTGTTTTCAGGACGCCCTGGCGGTAACAGGGGCTAATTGCCAATTGTCATTCCTGCCACAATTTACTTTTGTCTTTTTGTACCTTCTTGTTGAGCCATTATTATCGTCTTTATTTCTACTTTTTATGTTCACAATTTTTCTTAATAAATAATTTAAAACTTATTTGGCAGCCGTCAATGTTTCTGGGAGAGATTCGCCGTCTCTCTCCTTTGTTACGGTGTCTGCACCCCTAGACCGGCACGTAACACTCATTCATCCTCCATAACATGAAAGATTTGACCGAGTCTCACCTCCTGTTCAGTGAAGAGGATGTCTGTGTACCGCAGCTGCAAATAGTAAATGCATATTAACACAGTTAGACAATGTAAGAGCATAGAAATTTTAAATACTATTTACTGCATCTTTGTTTTTGCGTTTAAGTGTGTATATATGAATTTATTGTCAAAAAAGTGCACCTACATCAGCATCATCCCTTTTACGGATTTCTGGGTGCGTCTGTTCAATCAGGCAGTCCACAAAGCATGTCTATATAAAAACAAGCACAAACACATAAGACTACATCTGCTGTTGCATACATTTTGCCGAACAACATCCAAGACGGAAGATGTGAACCTCTGACCTTTCCGTGATGCAGGTGACCACACAAAGTGACATTCCTGATCAGTTCTGGATTGTCCATCAGATCTGCCAAGAATCTGCAGGCCACACACGTGCACACACAGATTGAGAGTTGAGCTCATGATCACCAGCCATATCAGAGGCATAGTACTACACAAGTTGCACATTACCAATGCAAAGCTGCCTATTACCTCTACCTTAATTCATTCTAATTGACAATAGTGACACCTGGGGAGCATAACTTGCATGATCAGGCTTTTTTTTAAGCAGAGCACAGCTCGCTTACTCACTAACGAAACTCTTTAAGCATATGAAGGATATGCTTAAAGAGTTTCGTTAGTGAGTAAGCGAGCTGTGCTCTGCTTAAAAAAAAGGGTTCTACCAGCACATTACAGTGGAGGGGGGCACACTAAAACCCACACACCTTCCACAGTGACCAAGTGACATTACCCAGAAAAAATATCTACCAACAACCCTCCCATCCCCACCTTGACTAATTCATTTTTTGCAATTTTTTTTGATTGAGAACCAAATACACACTACACTGTATAAAAACCTAAAAACCTTGATCTATCAATGAAAATGAAAAGAAAGAACTCACTCCATGTCATAGACAGTTGCTGGCAACTCCTGCTCCATGAGAGTAAACTGCTTGGTTTTAACAGGTTTAATGATGGGCTCTAGAGGGGAAAGTCAGGGAACAATAAAGTCAGTAGCTATACAGTAGCTATTAGAAGTCTTATCGCTCATACTGACAGTATATGTGAAGGTGAATATGCCTATGTTATTTATGTGTGTGTGTGTCCTTGATGGTGGTCAGTAGGCGGTGTACACGATAGGTTACATGCCCCAGGATTCTAACCTGTTAAAGGTTGTGTGTCCTCCTCTTGGACTATAGTCTCCACTTCCGGCCCATAAACCTCCTCTGCTGTGGGATAATATTTCTTGTCCTCATGAAGGACCACTTCCATACCAGGGACATCTTCATCTCCTTCTCCTTGCTCATCTTCATCCTCCTCATCTACCTGCAGACAAGGCAATACATCTTTTAGCCAGCATTTTTTCAGTGGGAAAACTAATGAAACGTTAACAACAGTGGAGAGTGCACACCTCATCCATATCCCTGTCGTCAGCCTCCAAGTCCTCATCCTCGTCTGAGTCCAATTCTGGTCCAATGTAATTACCAAACTCATCGTAGAGATCTGCCTCCATGTCTGAAGAGTAAAAAAAGTCACATATAATTCCACGATAAAGTTATTTTAAGTTAACGTTATATCTGACAAAAGTTGAAGCTGTTTCACTGAAACTATCCTATTCTTAATTGAAAATCTTATTCCAGATAACGTTAGCATCGACAAATGTTACTTTCAAAAATGCTCATCAATTAAAACAACCAACCAGACAATTATGTCGAATTTTAGATAACATCTGTTAGTTATTGCTTATGTTACGAAAGAAAAGTATGTTTCCAGACTGCCAGCTAACGTTAGCTTAACGTTAGCCCGGAAGCTAAATGCACCGGGAATGATCGAACATCTTTGTAAATACTGTAAAACTGTTAAGTGTGTTCTAATGTGGGACTGTTGCTTGGCGGCTGAAATCTGCAAAATGAATAATTAAAGACTCACCTACGTATGAAGAGTGACCTGGATCGTTACTTAAATTGATACAACACAAGATTGTAGCACTGCTCACTGCATGCCGCCACAACACACAGCGGGTAACAGAGCGACACGGCAGTAAAAGGACCCCAAACAACGCAAGTGAAACGAAAGAAAGCTGCCCTTTAACCAGCCTGATTACAAACACTTTTGTGTAAATCATCAACTTACTCAAGTTTTCTTTTTATAAGTGAAACTTAAAGGTAAGACTAAAAATCTCAATTAAGATAAAACATCTCAATTAAGATAACACAATAATTTAAATAAAAATAGTTCAAAGGAACAAAACGTTTATGACCTAGAGTACACTATTAACTGGGTTTGTTTTTCTTCATGACGAAAGTGTCATTAAACGTGGTAGTCATATATTTATATATTTTGAGGCCTATAGGCTAATTTCTAGAATGTAAACGCTGTGGTCACCTATCTGCAATGTTTTAGGTAATAATAATGATGATAATAATAATAATAATAATAATAATAATAATAATAATAATAATAATAACAGCAACAACAACAACAACAACAACAACAACAACAATAATAACCAGGCATGCCTACTGTATAATGTAGCCTATTTCATAAATCAAAATAGGCAGATAATTGGCAAATTTTTTTCTATTCTATTAATGCCTATATATTATATATGCTTATAAACCAAATTAATTTGAAAATGGAACCAAAACAAAATATCTGATCATACTATAAAATGATAATGAGCATGAAAGATTTAGGATGGAGAACAATTTCGATTTTTAATCTCTTTAGTTCATTTTTCAAAATGTGGTGGTTTTCCATTAAATAGCCACTAGATGGCGAGTCAGGCCTACAGTGTGACCAATTCAGAAAGTTGGCTGTGACTCAAATGCTCACAAGTATCATTCACTGTCCAAGTGGGGTTAATTGAGTTAACAGCCTAGCGGTCTTCAGGTTAGATAAGGTCATATCCAAAATGGTAAAGTAGGAGACAAAGCTTTCCTTTTATCTCTATCAAGTTGCTTCGCTTTTGTCTCTAGTAGGCCAGAATTTAATAGAAAGTATCATTTTTTATGTACATTTTATGTAACATTTTTAGCAGCATATGCTTTCCCCTCTCTACCAAACTGCAAACAATGTCTCTTTATCCCTTTTGTGTGTTTGTAATAGTTGTTGTTGACCTATGGATAAACAACTTTTTCTGAGTTAGACTAATTAAGAGGATAATACTGATATATCAGTGCTTGTTTGTGTTCTATGGTGTGTGTGTGTGTGAGAGAGAGAGAGAGAGAGAGAGAGAGTGAAACGGAAACTGAGTGTTTGAGCCATCTGAACAGATCAATTTTCCCAGGGACACTGGTCCAAATCCACAAACGGAAACACTGTGAGCATCATGTTCGTGCACACACACGCGCACACACACACACACACACACACACACAGTCTCTCTGTCACTCTCAC
>JAGFZM010000028.1:937915-991509 GCA_017657215.1 Limnothrissa miodon
TGTGTGTGTGTGTGTGTGTGTGTGTGTGTGTGTGTGTGTGTGTGTGTGTTGGAGGGTGGGGGTGTATGTTTGCCCTGGCCTTAAGCTTGAGGTACAGTATGAGACTATATGAACATAACGAGGAAGAGGATTCTCGCTTCTCTCTCTCTCTCTCTCTCTCTCTCTCTCTCTCTCTCATTTTCTCTGATTCTGGCCAAACCGTGTGCCAGACCCACAGCTCAGACATGGTGTGGACTGGGGCCAGATTCGGCCCGGACCACAGCTGTTAACCTCCAGCTCTTTTATCTGCAGCTATAATTAACCCAGTGAACATGAAATAACATCTCTTTTTCAAAGCCTCTGGAGTAGGGGTATCACAGACATGACCGTGTGCATTTGGGTGTGTATGTGTGTATGTGTGTGTGCACTGCTGAGGCATCTGTGTTAGGTTACCATTTCAGAGGCACTGAGGAGGGTATGAGTGACAAGCCCCCAGTCTCCCCAAATGCCAGACAGGGATGGTGTGTGTGTGTGTGTGTGTGTGTGTGTGTGTGTGTGTTTGTGTGTGTGTGAGATGGTGGTTGAGGAGTGGGGGTGTAGTTTGCAATGGCGTGTGTTTGAAAAACCTGAAGCAGTTGCTGGATCTGATTGCAAAAGACAGAAAGACAGTGAGAGAGAGGTAGCGCCAGACAGAGTGTGAGGAAGAGAAAGAGAAAGAGAGATAGAGAGATAGAGAGAGACAGACAGACAGAGAGAGAGAGAGAGAGAGAGAGAGAGAGGGAGGGAGAGACAATTACACAGCAGAGGGGAAAAGTGACAAGGGCACAACACAGGGAGGGGACAAGAAATAGGAAGACAGAGATTGCAGGGACACACATCAATGTCAATGTCAGTGCAAGTATCAGGGAGGGACACCCATACAAACACAAAAAGAAAGAAAAAAAAAGGTGTGGAAGAGAGAAGGGAACAATTATTGTTAGGGTGAATGTGTGTGAGTTGGACACACACAGAGTGACAGAGACCATGTATGTGTCTGTGAGAGAGGGAGAAAGAAAGAGAGAGAGAGAGAGAGAGAGAGGGAGCAAGACGGAGATGAGAGAGAGAGTCAGAGTGTGTGTGAGCGAAAGAAGGAGCAGGACCGAGAGGAGAGAGAGTGTGAGAGAAGAGAGAGAGAGAGAGAGAGAGAGAGAGAGAGAGAGAGAGGATGACTAGGAGCGGTGTCAGAGCGACTCTCGGCAGCGCTTGGCAGAGCGTCACTGAGTACCGGAGCGGTGTCTGTTAGAACACGGCTGGAGCGAAGGCACACCTCAGTGGCTCTGGAGCGCTGTCTGGTTCTCCTCAGGTTCCGGCAGAGAACCAAAAACCAGGACCCATTTCTGGACTACAGGTTCTTGTATCAGATCACCACCCGCTGTTTTTATAAAAGAACAGAGGAGCCTTTGGTGCTGTTTGAGTGTGAGTGTGTGTGTATCTATGTGTTTGTGTGTTTGTGTGTGTGTGTGTGTGTGTGTGTGTGTGTGTGAGTCCACAGACATGATACAGTTTGACTGCCACTGCTTCCTTCAAGAAGAGAGGTATTACCCATAGGAAAGATCAAATGGATCCCCAGACAGCAAAACTACAGTTCGGCTAAGGATCCAACAAGGAGCTATCAGACACTCACACAAATACCCTCTACCACCTGAAGACTGTCTCCCTCTCTCTCTCTCATACACACACTTGCACAAATATACGGACACACACACACACACACACAAAACTCATGCGTCTCGTCACTCTGGGTGAAGAACAGGTAAGCAAGACGATTATCTTGTAACAATTTGCATGTGTGGTTTAAATGATGAAATTATAAATAAGGATGAATGATAAATGTACTGGCACCAAGCTTGCTCTTTTTTTTTCATTTCCTTTCCTTTTGGCGTCTTACTCTGGTCACGCTTTCATGCTCTCTTCTCTCTCGTCTCACACTGGTTTAATCTCTCTTTTTAGCTTTTTTCCCCCCCTTCTTCACACTTCCAGCTGTAACACACCACACATGCTCTCTCCCTCTCTCTCTCTTTCGCCATGCAGAAAATAGATGTGTTTAAGTGTAATTACTTGATCTTGGACTGCTCCTGCTGGGTGCTGGCGTCTGGGAGCTTGTTGAGTGCTCAGTGGCGCCGTCATCTGCCTGTTTCTCTGGTGACTTGTGATCTCGGAAAGAATAAGTGGCGTGGCGCAAGCACATAGGGCAAGAGCGTGTGCCGTGAGCCTTGTGTGGGAGGATGAGGTGTGTGTGTGTGTGTGAGAAAGAGAGTGAGTGTGTATCACAGCGCCTGGTGTGGGCAGTGGGTAACTCCTTCACACTTTGTTAGCTGTGACACACTTTAATTGTTTTATCTGCCACCACTCTTTTTGATAGCTGTGTCTGTATGTCACGTCTCCGTGTGTGAGAGAAAGATTTTACATTTTTTTAGTAGAAAGAGATATACAGACACACATTTTTTGTGTTTATATGAAAGCAGTGTGTGATTTTGGGGCATAAGCTAGTTTGCTTATATGTTTGTGGTCTGTGTGGTCTTTCCTGTGAAAACGCTTTCTGTCTCTGATATAAATATCTTTGAGCAAAGTGACTGGCATCCTAGCAACCAGAGTCGACCCACACACCAGTGGCACAAATCAGCTCTACCCCACGTCCAGAGCAGCTCTTCAAAATGACACTATAACTAAGAGTGATATGTGTCATATGCCCAATATTGACTCATTATTGTTCAAAAGATATAAAAGAAAGAATAAAAATAGCTATAATAATAATATCAGTGAAGTAGACAATGTTTAAATAATACTGTACATATAGGACAGCATTTAGATAGTTGTCAAGCCTTTTCTCCTGCCTGAAATTGTATATATGTATATAATGTGCATGTGAGTATGTGTGTAAGTGTGTGTTACATTACTCATCTATTGTGAGCTATTTGCATTTTTAAGTGTTTTGTGCACATGTTTAGTAATTAGCAGTCCTTTACAGTGTGAGTCTGTTTGGAGAGTTGTACGCATTGATTTGATATGATTTACTGATTGGTTCAAAGTGGTTACCATGCCAAATGAACTGTCAGCAGGCATGAATTTCCTATGGCAGAAATACATTATCTTTCTCTGTATCTATCTGATTGTCTTTAACACTTTGAGTTTCCTTGGTCTACTCCTGCTGAACTGACTATTTACCAACATGTTTGGTGACAAGCTACATTTAACATCGACCATTTCATAAAAAAAAGCCTACAAGGACACTGCTGGGCCTTCTGTCAATTATATTCCTGCAGCAAATTTATTGAGCATATGGTTAGACGTTTTACTAAATATCTTCCCTGCAAACAAGTTACGTAGACCTTGTTGGTTAGTCTTAGTTAGCTATTTGTCCAACAGAACCATAGCTTGCTACATGTACACTATCAATAGCAGTGTCACCACCACGCCATTTAAAGCTTTAACAAAATAACCTGTTTTTATTTTTCATTTTAGAATTACTACATGATGTATACTGTCAGAAATAGCATCAAACATGTCTTTTATGAAACATTATTATTAAAGCAGTGATCATTAAAAAAAAACTCATTGAAAATAGAATAACTGAGAGTTCACAGGGGGCAGATATTAGATCCCACACAGTAATCTCCACTAGAATGGATAATCCTTGAAGGTAAACAGTCGTGTGCTTGAGTAAGAAAGCCACATCACACAGACTTTACCTCCCACCTACTCTCCACTGCCTTCAAAGAAAGGCAGCTTAGGTGTAATCAGGCTAAAGAGCATGGGGTTTTGAGTAGGTCTGAGACAGACTCCCTAAGCCTCCCTAAGGCCTAAGCCTGAGAGAGAGCGAAAGAGCGAGAGAGAGAGAGAGATAGTCGTGAAGCCTACTATTCTCCTGCCTGACAGTGTTCATTAAAACATCTGAATAATGTGCATATGAGTGTGCGTGTAAGTGTGTGTTACATGACTAATCTGTTGTGATTTGCATTTTCAAGTGTTTCTTGCACATGCTTGTGTGTTTGTGTGTGTGTGTGTGTGTGTGTGTGTGTGTGTGTGTGTGTGTGTCGGGAGTGCCTGTTTTGTCATGATGTATTTGATAAAGCTCTTTGAAGCTGCAGAGAGACGCACTGTTGCTGGACCCCTCCAAAATACCTGCGCATCTGTCTCAGGCAGAAAAAAGGCGATGACATCATCCTCTCATCTCCTTTCAACCTCATCCAAGTACACTCGCTCCCCGGTCGTCATAGTAATTTCAGCAGGGTTGGAGGTGGGTTGGGGAGCCATATAGCAATGATGAGATTTTTTGGAGCGTCCGTCAACAGCCTGCCATCATTTACATATTGCATCCTCATTTGCACAGCCTGTCTGGTGTAAGGGGGTCTGCGGCTGCTGTGAGCTCTCAGTGTGCACGCAGTTGACTGACAGGCATCGCTACTCACTAGCAACACACACGCCGTGCAACAAATGCAGCTTCACCTCGAAAAATGCACACAATGATAAAATAGTGGGATGGAATGTTCCAGAGCCCTGAATGCTGTTACACGCACAGAGATGTGCACTGTGTAGATACACACAGAGGCGCATGCGAATGCTCACAAAAAAGCACACACTCTCAGAAACACACTCACATACACACTCAGTTCGCTTACAACTTATCCATTACAGAAAAACAAGCCAATACAGAATGTGAAAAGAGCATGGAGCATATTTAATACGATTATTACAGTCAGTGAAACTAACGACTGTCATAACAGCTGTAGGAGAGTTTGACGTCATTTGTGTGTGTGTGTGGTTGGGTATGTCATAACTACATAAACTTTTTTGCTGATGGTGTTTCCTGACACCTTCAATACTTCCGTGCTCAGAGGTCAGCCAAAGGGCCACTGTAACCTTGCTTGGCTGCGGTACAGCAGCGCTGCGACCCAAGAACCAGTCCACTGCAGGAGCCCCAGTGACAGGTGCCACTGACTGGCCAACGCTGGCACACCACACACTCACACCCACAGGTGCTAGGCTCACCTTTAAGATGATAGCACATGGGGAGTCAATCCATCTCTCACTCTGACTCTCTCTCTCACTTTCTCGCGCTCTCTCTCTGTCTGTCCATTGCTTCTTACATGTTTTTTTCTTCCTTCCAAGAATTTCACCAGGTGGTAGAGGACCAAAATACCTGTAGGTAAAGTCTAGCTTGCAGACAGTTTGCACAGTCATGCACACACAGACACATACACACACACACACACACACAGATACCGACTGAAACGACACACACTCACATGGTGCCAAAAACACTTATAACCCCTTCCAGATTGGTTTCCATGGGAACATCTATAGCCCTCCATTTATAGTTCTCCATCCTGTCTTCAACTGATTATTTTTCATTTGCTCAGACTTGTGAACTCTGAAAGGGGTTTGTGAATATCTGTGTATGGTGTGTGTGTGTTTGTTTGACAGAGCGAGAGAGTTTGAAGCAGAGGAAGGTGAGAAGGAGAGAGAGAGAGAGTAGAGTGAGAGAGAGAGTACTAGAAGATGGTGGTGAAGAAAGTGCTGGTCTGTTTTACTCATTATCTCAAGTGAGACTCTTGCGTTATTCACACTCTCAGATTTAGCAACACCTGATGCGGGAGTGCGTACAAGCATCTGTGGGCGTCATTTCATTGGTGTGTGTGTGTGTGTGTGTGTCTGTTTGTGTGTGTAAGTGAGTGTGTGTGATTCAGTGACTGTGAGTGTGTATTTACACACTATAACCAAACTCTGCCATCCTGATGTGTATGCCTGTATGTGTAAATGTGTGTGTGTGTGTGTGTGTGTGTATCTGTGTGTGTGTGGGTATGTGTGTGCTTGTGCGCTAAGAGCATATCTATAATTAGAAAGCCTGATCACTGGAGCCAAGCACGGGTTGCACACCCCAGGCTGAACACCCCCAAACATCTCTTATTACACCAACCCTTTGAATATTTTTAATGACAACAGTCCGCACATAAATTTTATCATTATTTCTTTTTTTTCACCAGCACTCCTATAATCTGCCATTAGTACCATGCTGGTATTGTATAAGTGATTACTCACTGCCCAGGCCTTATTGTGTTTACCCTTCCCAGGAGGAAGAAAAAGAATGTGCGATTAGTAAAGTTGAATAATGTTAATTGGTTCTCTGTTTTTTTTTATTCTTCTATTTCCAGGTCTGGTGTTCTGCACCGTAAGTGGTCAAGACAGATCACTGCGCTCCCCTCTCCCCTCTAATTGGTCCTGGTCCAGGGAGTGACTCACTCCCTGAGCCCTGCCACTCCGGCATGAGTGTGGGCCGCCCGCACCGGTATAGCATCGTTGCATCGGACGAGGACGTCCACCGGGCCGGCAAGATGCCAGCCCTTGGCAATGGCTTTGGCAACGGCAAGATCCAGACGAGGCGCAAGCGGCGGAGCCGCTTCGTCAACAAGACGGGCCAGTGCAATGTGCACTTCTCGCACGTGGAGGAGCAGTCGCAGCGCTACCTGGCCGACATCTTCACCACCTGTGTGGACGTACGTTGGCGCTGGATGTTTGTCATCTTTTCGCTGGTCTTCGTCTTGTCCTGGTTGGCCTTTGGCTTGGCCTTCTGGGTCATTGCTCTGCTGCATGGAGATCTAGAGAGGCCATCGTCAGAGGACTCCAACGATGGGGTGGACAGCACCAGCGGACCAAGCCTCACGCCATGCGTCTCACAGGTGAACAGCTTTGTGGCAGCGTTCCTCTTCTCGATCGAGACGCAGACGACCATTGGCTATGGCTTCCGCTGCGTGACAGAAGAGTGCCCCCTAGCCGTCTTCATGGTGGTGCTGCAGTCTATAGTGGGCTGCATCATTGACTCCTTCATGATCGGTGCTATCATGGCCAAGATGGCGCGTCCTAAGAAGCGCGCTGAGACACTGCTCTTCTCGCACAATGCTGTAGTTGCCATGCGTGACGGCAAGTTGTGCCTGATGTTCCGTGTGGGTAACCTGCGTAAGAGCCACATAGTGGAGGCGCATGTGCGTGCCCAGCTTGTCAAGCCCCGCTTCACTGAGGAGGGCGAGTACCTCCCACTTGAGCAGCATGACATTGACGTGGGTTATGACCAGGGCTATGACCGCATCTTCCTGGTCACGCCCGTCACCATCCTCCATGAGATTGACGAGGAGAGCCCTCTCTTTGGCATCAGCCAGCAGGACCTGGAGACGGCTGATTTCGAAATCGTGGTCATCCTGGAAGGCATCGTTGAGGCCACGTCCATGACGGCTCAGGCACGCAGCTCTTACCTGGCCAGCGAAATTCTTTGGGGCCATCGTTTTGAACCGGTGGTGTTTGAGGAGAAGAACCAGTACAAGGTGGACTACACACACTTTCACAAGACCTACGAGGTGCCCAGCACACCACGCTGCAGCGCTAAGGACATCGAAGAGAACAAGCTGGCGCAATCGGGCAGTGCTAACACTTTCTGTTATGAGAACGAGCTGGCCTTCCTGAGCCGAGATGAGGAGGACGAAGAGGAAGTGGACGATGACAAGGAGGTGCGAGCAGACAGAGGAGCCGAGATGGAGACCCTGTCGGCCTTAAACTTGGACCAGAGGTCTTTCCACAGGGAGTCAGAAATCTGACCTCTTCCTTTTCCAGCCCTCCTGGCTGAACTCCAATGCTAATGTTATACAGACTAAAGAGGGACTTTTGTTCTCAAGAGATTTATGGAGAACCATGAAAAGCCATAGGCCAACCAACTACTTTATTAAAAAACATGCACCTACTGCAAATCTACTTTATAGGTCCCAAGAGGAGCGGTGTGGGAATACAGGTTCAACAACTGACTGAACCAAACTAGACTGGCACTGGGAATGGGTTTGGGATTAGTCAGACTAGTATGGGAATGGGATTAGTCAGACTAGTATCAGAATCATCCTTGAAGAACACTTGAATTTTTTTCCTTCTGTTTCCTGCTGTAGTGTGAGCTTAGAACTTTAAATGATGCAATAAGAGACTAGAACGCCATTCTGTGTCAATAATATCTCTACCTACTCAAGACGTTTGACTCCATGGGCATCTGAAATGGAATAGGTCTCCTTAACCGTAAGTGTTTTCTTATTCAGTCAGAAGCAATTTTAGACATCATCACAGTGACCCTTACCTAGAAAATCTCCATATGTTGCAAGAAGTGAAGCTGGCAGACCCCAGGGAAGTAGTTTTGATGGTATGCTAGTTTTGTTATGCCACTCAGTGCCAAGATGATGTGCTGTGATATCAACCCCTGGATGAAATCTATGACTTTTGTTGTCATCTGAGAAAAAAAAACATGATTAAGTTTAGATACAAAACATTGGACTCCATTCCAAAGGTGACACAAGCAACTAGATTTCATTCTCTGACAGGACTGCAAACAGCTACAATTGTTTATAGATTTCCCTGATTCTGCAGGTTTCGTCCATCCCTTCTGGGGGGACAGCCAGAGCTAGCTGGCCATTTTTTCACTGGGACCCCCAGAGGCTGGGGAAGGTGCATTATCGCCACTTAGTGTCGAAGAACATTAGGCTCCCTAGTGGTCTCTCTGAGTTGTCCTTCAGAATGCTGCTGTACTTGTTGGGCAACCCAAAGTAGGCCTGCTTCATGCTATAATGCTAGTGGAAGTAAGAACAGCATGGTTTTTCTTTTTGAATAGAAATTACAATAAATGAGGTACTGGCTAGATGGATCCAAAGTGGTAGGCGGTAACAGTCACTCAATATCAAAATTAATTTGAAAAGTGGTATTTTCTCCATGGTCTGTCGATCTGGATTGCTTAGTTTAGAACCTCTGTAATAGTGAAAGAGACGTGTATTACATTCTGCTAAGAGCTTTGAGGAATATTTCTAATGTAAATGGAATGGCCTAGCATATATTTATACTTATGAAATATACATTTTACCTAATGTAAATACGTAGATTAGTAGATGCTATAAAGAACATAGGGTATGTCTAGGCACAGTTGTGAACCTCATGGATATCTTTGCCAGGCTTTGAGTAGAAAGGGCAATATTAATAGTAGGCTAATAATAATAACAACAATAATAATAATTAATCCATACAAGACTTCTATGCTCACACTAAAGATTGACAACACTCCAATGGACACATGCGCCAACAGGTTCAAACCACAACATTCTCGTCATATAAATGCCCAACATCCAACATCGCACTGCATCCAGCAGCCGCACGAAAGCTGCTACTGTAGGGATACACCTGTGGCTCTTCTCTGGTAGGTGATGGGAAGGTGTGGAAGTGAAGGCAGTGTGTTTTAGCAGAGGGGATCTGGTGGTGGTGGAGGTGTGTGTTTGTGTGTGTGTGTGTGTGTGTGTGTGTGGGGGGGGGGGGGGGGGGGGGGGGGGGGGGGGGGGGTGCGAGAAGCGATGAGATTGGTGTTCACCCAGTGATTCCATCCATCATTGTGCTCCGCAGGAGACGTGTGTACGTGTGTAGAGCTGATTAAATGAGGGGGTCTTATGTAAGGTCATTTAAATAAATTTAATGTATCCTAAACTGATTACAGCCAAACTTCTCAATGTAGTTGACAAAGTTAGGGAATTAGAGAGAGGGAGAGAGAGAGAGGAGTGTGTGTGTGTGAGAGAGAGAGAGAGCAGACTTATACAATCTATGCACACGTACATGTACATGTATACACACACACATACAAACACACACACTCATATTACACATGTGCGCAACACGTGAACACACACACACACACACACACACACACACAAACACACTTTTGGAGAAAATGTCATCCTGTAACCTTAGTAACAGATCCCCTTGTGAGTAGGCTGTAGTGATGTCACGTCTTCTATAGATAACCAAAGCACCCCACAAAGGCTGAGACTGACTGTCTATGTATCTGTCAGTCAACCAGTCTTTTCTTTAGTCCATATCTTTTTGTTGGTTTATTTTTGACACGCTTCCTCTCCTATTGTTTTGCTGTATTGTTCTCTGGAATGTTGCACAGTGTATGACTATGTCCTGTCTGTCAAAGATGGCATCATTAAGCTAGCTAACAAGTGTAACCAAGGCGACAGGTGTGTAGCTACGGTAACCGCCGGAGGAGAGCTGTGCCTTGATTAGATCAGCCCATCTCTGTGTCCTTTAGCAGGTCCTTAGGAAAACGCTGCTGATAGGACAACCTCACATGAATAATCTTTTAACTTTGTATTCAGTCAGACTTTAATACTTGGCACCTCACACATCAAAAGCAATATTACGCACACAGCACACACACATACACACAGTATATCACACGCACACACACACACACACACACAACCACACAACAATCACATCAACCAATCAATCTGTAATTTCTTTTGCAATTAAGCCATAGTTCAAATGTATTGTTTTCCCTGTAATGTACATTTCTCTACCAACTGATGGTCTTTTCTGTCCATTTTTATTTCAGGTTAGCTTCCCCTTAAATAACCATATAGCCTACTTCACAATTGCATAAGAACACCCACCAAATTATACAGGCATATTTGCACACGCACACACACACAGATGTATCAAGAATCTACACTTGGGAGGTAGTGGGACCCATGATAGAGGCAACAGTATGCACTGCCAATGCATCATCGCCATGGTTACTCCTTCTTTTAAAAGACTGCCCATGTGAACTATGACCTCTGTGGATGTCTTCCTCTGAGCTCTGATGACAGGATGCTGGTCAAGTCTGATTCTACTGGAGTAAATAGAAACAAAAGCACTGATGGTCTGTGTGTGCTGCATTATTATACACTGTTGCTACACCATGATACCATGAGATATGTCACTTTGATGCGTTGTTTGTCATGTATATATATATATATATATATATATGTGTGTGTGTGTGTGTGTGTGTGAGGAAACCTGTCATCTACCCGTATGGGCTCTAACAAATCAGGTACATATTTGTCAATGTGTGAAAGAGATATATCACTTTGGTGTGTTGTATATGTGTGTGAGTGTGTTTGAGAGATGGACAAGTGAAGGAGAGCTGTGTACCACATACATTGTGCAAACACACTGTTCAGGGACTGAACAACAGGAAACCTGTCATCCACCCATGTGGGCTCTAACAAATCAGGTCCGTATTTGTCATTGTGTTGGTCTGTGCGTATATGTCAGTGTATCTCAAAGCAAACAGGACCACAGAGGACAGATGGCACCTTTTAAAAAAGAAGACAACATTAAAGGGCGTACATTATTAACCTCAGAGAGATCTTAGTAAGGGCATTGTGATTTCCTAAAGTAAATTGATGTCAAACACTCTGTAATGAGGAGGCTGCCAGACCCCAAGCTTATACATTATTTATGAGTCGTCCCTCTCTAAGCAAAACATGGTGACAATGGTGGCGTTGCAGTTAAGTTAAATTGTGGGTTTGAATCTTGAACAAGGCACTTAATCCTATGTTGTTCTAGGGGAGACTAGCCCTAAAGTAATTGATAGTTGACCAAATGGAAGTTTCTTTGGATGAAGGCGTCTGCTAAATGCATAAATGTTAATATCACAAATGAATGGAGACCAAATCAGACAATGGTTAGAAAAACTCCCAAGTTTTATTTACAACATTGCCAATGATGCGCATCAAGGGAGAGACGTCATGCTTCCACCAAGATCCACCATCCACTCGAACTACAGAAGGAAACTGCCTGACATTAAGTGTATAGTTTTGAGTGGATGGAAGATGGCGTTGGTCATCCAAGGTGACGTGGACCACACTGAATCACTGACTGCACTGATCGGGATTAGTGCCAACCTGGTGTGCTGGAGATGACTCCAACAGAGCAGGCAGGCAAACACAGCAAACACATAAAGATTCCACCGTGCTGTATTTCTAATGGCATGAACAGTAAAGCATCAGGAGGAAATAAAAATTTTATGTCAGGCTGTCATACATGAAAAAACTGTTGAGTCAGAATCTTGAAGACATAAACTGTGTATGTCTAAATATACATATATATAAAAAATAAGACATACATTAATATTCCAATACTGTCCCTTCACAACAGCCAGACATCCCATCAATAACGAGCACGGCACGCACACCTGCTGAACAAACACGAATGTGTACGAGCTCTCTGTCTCTCTCTTTCTTTTTTTATCTTACAATCTCTCTCTCTCTCACACACACACAAACTCACACATGTTAAACAAACACGAATGTGCACGTCTTCTCTGTCTCCCTCTCTCTCTCTATCTCTCTCACTCACACACCCAGGCACATACACACACACATAAACATATCAAACATATCGCTGTGCATCTGATTAAAAAATGCTTCTGCTTTGGTTGTCTCTCTTGTGAACATCTGTGTGTGACTGAGGTAAGTTTGCATACTCAGATCCTATCAAAATAATTGGTTCCTGGAAATTACAGCACAATACCTCTTTTTGCCAGTGTACACAGATTCACACACGGAGTGTGTGAGAGAGAAAGACAATGAGAATGAGTATAAATCAAGCCATATTGGCTTCATTTAACTTTATGTAGTGCATGTCATGTATTGCATACTTTTTGTGTGGGCATATGAGTGAGTGTGTATCTGAGTGTGTGTGTGTGAGAAAGTGAGAAAGAGAGAGAGACAGAGAGAGAGAGATGCCTAGTCTCTCCCAGTGGGCTAAATCTCTTATCGCCACAATCTTTACCAAGAGGTGAGTCGGACAATCTGAAAGCATGAATCCCGAAGGCCCAACTGTTAGTATTTAAGACTGACAGAGACGGGGAAGATGAATGAGGCAATCGATATCTTTCACATAATGGACAAAGTCAGCAGGAGAATGGGTGTATAGTCATACTGAGCTACACACACACACACACACACATGCACGCACAAATGCACACGCACCCGCCCTTACACACATGGAAACACACACACACACACACACACACTCACAAGCACGCACATACATATACACCTAAAAAGTACACCTAAAATTTACATAAAATAAAAAAAACATACTTAACACAATATAAATAAAAATACAAATGATTAAATCTATATAGGCGATATGCAAAAAAAGCACATTATGTGCCAGTAAACCAAATTACTGGACATGATGTTCCCCTTGTGCACCACGTGTGAAAGAGTGACACACTGTGGTCATGCTCATTACTGAAGGAGATTGTTGACTATATGAGTGCCAAAGAGGAACGGACGGACTGGTCTGTTTACAGTAATAGTCATTCATGGTCAAAAGAATTGCTATGTACAGGTGAGTCTGATGCAGAGAAATGTGACACAGAAAAGATCTGATGGAAATATTTGCATATTACAATAATATATACATACATACAATAGACAGAGTAATCAGACTTTGGGTCCAAACTGTGATAGACATGCACTCACACACACACACACACACACACACACACACACACACACACACACACAGTCATTGTGAGAGCAACAATGTCATAAAATGGTTTAGCGCTCCATGGACTCAAAGAGTTTTATCTTCTCCTCAGGAGAGAGGGCATCTTTTGTATGGGTCTGTGCCTGGGAGAAAGAGGAATAGATGGTGGTGGGCAATTACTACCTCTGAAATTAGCATAAAACATCCTTTGTCATTCTTGTGAATTATTGAGCCAGTAATTATGTGCAGTGCAGTGTCTCCCAACAGATATAAAGACAACTTTAACCGCAGTATTACAAAAATACTGCACATGTAAACTAGAACAAGATGTACCATTTGGACAGCAATGACTAGGGAGCCCACCCGTCACACTTTATGCTGCACTGTACAGATATTTGAGCCTTTGTCCTGTTTCCCCCATATTATTATGAATGTCCTGCCCATTTGGATGTTGTACAGCTACCACATGACTTACAGGGAAGATGCTCTGAGATGATGCTCTGGAAATGTAGTTCATGGGGAAGTTACTGTACCACACTACATGGCTAAATGAGTAACTAAACTACTAAAAAGCTATAAGGTCCTACACCAGTCTTCTGCCAATGGCAGTCAGTCAAAAAAAAAACATCTGTCTGTGCCATGAATATTAATAGCACTTTTTAATGGAAAATTGACACTGGGGTGCAGACATTTCAATAAACTGAATGACACTTAATGATAACAGTCATAAACATTAATGACACATTAACAATAATGAACATGCCATGTCATGTTCATGATGTGTGTCATGTCAAGTTTATGACAACTTCAAGTAAAGTGTAACCAGAAGTTCACTTGGCTAGAATTGGCAGAATACAGTGATTATTATGTCACAGGATCATATTAAACTGTGACACAGCATCTGTCCCACTTTGTTTCACCAAGAACATTCTTACTGTCCCACTTTTTTTCCTATTGGGAGGAAGTCACCCTACCAACAGCAGTGAATTAGACACTGACAAATGAAATACCTACTATGGAGCTGTTATCAAGTGTATCTGTAGCAGTGACATTTGTTTTAAAAGTATACCTACAGCAAAATAGGTCTCCCACACTTACATCACAATTGGAAAATATACAGTAGACTTTTTAGAAATAATTTTAGAAAATTAGAAACTAGAAATGTTTAAATGATTTATGATATGAAATTATGCTCCACAACTGATGAATGCTTTGTCAATTGTGTATCCTAGCCATGATAAAAAGAAAAACAAGTATGGAGACTACAAGTATGATTACTACATTAGCAGTCGTAACAAATACAAGGACTGGGTTGCCTTTTGTATTAAAACCTGAGGGTCTACAAACCTTGGGCTGGACTGAATTGCTGAGACAAGAATGCTCCTTTAAGAACTGAGATGAGCTCTTGGATTTTAGCAGATCTGAAAAATAGAAATATATTTCCACTTAACATTCACAGTGTCTCTATAAGAAGTAATACTGTTTCTGTGTATGTGTGTGTGTGTGTGTGTGTGCGTGCGTGTGTTTTGAGGGGTAGAGGGGGTAAAGGGGGTTGTAGTTGACCATACCAAATCTTGTCAGAAGAGACAAACAGTGTTCCTGCACATTGCTGGTGTCAGTCTGGGATTTAAACTCCCTCAGTTCAGAGTACAATTCTTCAGAATGCTGTAAACACACACACACAAACACACACACACACACACATCACACATGCAGAGAGAAAGGGTAGTGGCTTTACGTAAATATCTTCATGTGAAAACACAGTAATTATGTAAGCTTCCTGTCATACTTAAACACTAAAAGCTCTTTTGAATTTCCCCTTAAAGGAGTAACACAGGATAGAGCAGATGAGCTGACATGATGGCAAGACTAGGTGATGAGAAAGAAGGTGAGAGAGGGAGGAGAGGAGAGAAGACAAGGCGGAAAGAAGAGAGGAGAAGAGAAGAGAGGAGGAAGAAAGGATAGTAGAAAGCAGATTTTTAATGTAAAGTATGCTTCAGGGATAGAACTCTTCCGAGTGAGTTTGTTGCTCCAGAGGCAGAGCTTGGAACCTTTCTGGCATTTGAGATAAATGTGTTCTTGTGTCGTGTGCGGCTATTTCTTTAACATCAAGCTTATACCAGTTTCTTGAAAATACCTCTTCATTGCACTTGGTGACTTCAGAAAAGTGCTGCTGTTTCATGACGCAGCAAGTAGCTATTAAGCTTGGTTAGGCAGCCTTCCTTGACTTTAAGAAACAGCCAAAGAGTCAGGTGAAGACGAAGAATGGAAAGGACAGAGATGAAAAAAATACAGGAGAGAGGAGAGAGAAAAAAGGAAAGGGGAGCAGAGAAGAGAAAAGGAGAGGAGAGAAGAGAGGAAAGAAGGGAAGAGAGAAGAAGAGAGGAGAGGAGAAGAGGGGAAAGAAAAGGAGAGAGGAAGCAAGGAGAGGAGAGAAGAGGAGAGGGATTACCCTGGTTGATGCCTGAAGTTCATCCTTCAGAGAACTGATCTCCTGCCTCAGCGTCTGAATTTCTGCATCTCTGACTCGAAGTGTCACCTAACCAACACATCATGCAACACATAAACAGTCCCAATGGCTTGGAGATTATGTTTGTGTGTTTGTGAGAGAGTGTGTATTGTAACATGCTGTACCTCCAGTTGGTATAGGTCCTTAATGTGTGTATCAGCTGTGTCTCGGCATTCTCCATTTTTATAGGAACGCACATAAGAGATCTCAGACGCCAAGCGTTTCTTCAGACCCTTTCCAGAGGATACATACAAATAAAGTAATCGGAGAAAACACACACACAAACACAAACACACCACTTCACTTGAGAATTAGTAATAATAATAATTAATAATAATATAATAATTTATTATAATAAATAAATAATAATTTATTTTTATTTCAAAAGATCTATTAAATAAAGTGTATTAGCATTGTTATTTTGCATCATTTTGCTTTGTCTTTCTTCTTTCTGTTATCTGGTATAAATCGTGTTTGTGTACAGTCGATACCAGTGGCGGCCGCGGTTCTACACTAAATTACGCCCTGAGCGAAAGTACCTCCTGGCGCCCCCACTCCCTAAAAAACTGTCCAAAACACACTAAAATAAGGGATTGGTAAGTTTCACTAAATAGGCCTAATGTTAGAATTTCTGTGATGGTTTGTATTGCCTATTATGATTTTATTGTGTTTTAAAAAGCATAGCAAGAAGGGGCCGTTGAACTGGTCCACCGGAGGATGAAAGTCATCTCGTAGAAACTTAGCCTATGAGCCAGGGAAATTTAAATAACCCCCCTTGGCAAATGTAATATGTCGAGCAACCCTCCCCTGCTTAATTCACGGGTCCACAAATTTACCTTTTAGCCTACGATTCAAGAAACGTTGACACCTTCACGATATTTCAATGTCGGCAACTTCTGCATTCTGATCATACTGGCGGTGGAGAGGGTACCGTGAATTAGCCTACCCGTTACACCACTGAATACCTTAATCATTGTTGGATATCTTTGGATATCTTTTGCCCGTTTCTTCTCATCTTTTCTTTTTTTCCTAAATTGGTTACCTGATAGCTTTGGCCTTTTTCTCCATCGCTGTGTTTACTAATCGACAATCAACAGATTTCCTATCTGCAGTCACTCACGACCATAAGTCGCCTAAACCAATTCACCTCCACATCATATTCGTTTTTATTAGGACTACCTATTTTTATTAGAAATTTCACATAATTAAATAAATAAAAAGGTGCTACTTATTTGTCTGTGTTGATATTTTTTCTCTTTTTTCCTAAGTAATATTTTGAATTAAATGTGCGTTATTTGTAATAAAGTCAGGTGTCACTGACGTAGTTTAGCCCACCTTCTTGTCCGCTTCATTTGGAAGAGGTGAACTGTAGCCTACTCTGCGCCCCCAACCCCTCCCCTCATTCCCTCTCGGCTCGCTCAGCTTCTGTGCGGCTCCTTCAGCAGCAGGCAGGGGCGGTACAGGTAGCTTATCATAGAAAACCGCTTCGCGGCACAGATCCCCCCGCCCCCCACGTAATGCGGCTGCCCCGTTCGCCCATGCCTAAAACCGCCACTGGTCGATACACACAAATAAGCGTTCAGTAATAGTGATTGACATGCAAGAACCTGGTCACACACCCACAGAATGTAATTAACACTCAAGTGCTTAGTTATGTCAGCTCACGGATGCAGTTGACACATGAAAATCTGTTAAATATGGCTTGAGGTGTTACTAAATGGAGAAAAGACGCTGCTTCTCAATTCAACTGATGCAGTTTTGGGAGTTGTGAAAGCGAGAATGTTGTGAGTGTGTGTGTGAGAGAGTGTGTGTGTTTGTGTGTGTGTGTGTGCGTGCGCGTGTGTTCAGCATGCCTGATTTTGCATCTGTAACTCTTGGTTCTCCCTTCGGCTGATGCGCAGTGCTTGTCTCTCGGCCTCTATGGCTCGGCTCAACTGTCGGTTCTCCAGGCACTTGTGAGAGTACTGCTCTGATAACACCTCTAGCTCCCTATGGAGAGAATCCAGCTCCTCACTGCACACACACACACACACACACACACACACACACAGATATGATTAGAGACGCATACAGAGAAGGAAATGAACATATAAACAAACACACACACAGACTTAGGAAGATTAATCTAAATATCACAAAAACTAATGAAAACAAGGGGGCTGCAATCAAAGCCGAACTAAGACATGACAGACTAATCACAGAGTTAATTGTCTTTTAATAGAAAAGGTAAGCTCCTCATTAAAGCAACTCTGGGGAACATGTTATGCTGTTTTTAGGTTAATTTACCAGCTTCATAGTCACTTTGGTGGTCAAATACATGGGAATTTTGGCATTTTTTCTTGCCACATAAATCTGGTTGAAGCTCTAAAACGCTTCATGTGCTTAAATTCATGCTTAAAGACTGCAGGGCATTAGAAAATTTTGAGGGGACCCCACATCAATAAATGTATCAACCCCTGGCCTAATTCATCAAAATGTTATTGCCTATATATTTATAATTTTGCTAATAGGACCCTTAATACATCTATGTTGTATTTCTTTATCATTCTATTCAGACATTGGAGCAGTGCAGCCCTACTCAAATCCAGCCGAAAGCAGTGGTTAATTAGCCAGAAGTACGGCATCACACCGCTCACACTTCTACTTTTCACAGGTCTATATGGAGTCGACCTTATTTATAGCCCCACTGCCATGCTAGTTTTTTTCCCCTCTGTCTTCCCCCTATCATTCTCTATCCTTTGCAGGTCTTATTCTATGTTTTATGCGGTATGTGTTCATCACTTTTGCATAATGTATGTTTATCCTAAATCATATGGATATTGTGTTTTTTTTTAACATGCATCAACATGCAAAATGTGTGCATGCATCTACCTTTCAGGACAACAGATGTGAATAGCAAAATTAGTAAATTCTGGGAAATTTACATTTGTCTTCAGTAATGTGCATTATCTATGTCAAATATGACTTTAATAACACATACACATAGACAGACACAGACACTCAAGGACACACATACACACGCACACACACACACACACACACACACACACACACTCACACACACACACAGACACACATACTCGAGATGGGAGTGTAGTGTGTTGGCTTTGCTATGGCTCTGAGTCCTCTGGGTCTTCTCCAGCTCCTCCACATGGGCCTTCCTCATGGCCTCAATGGCTGCCAGCACAAAAGAGATCACTGGATGAGCTCAAACAGTCTGCCTACAAAACACACACACACACACACACACACACACACACACACACACACACATAGGGCCTCCAAGGCCACTCTAGCTTACACTCATACTTACAAGAGTGCTTTGGCTGGCCATACAGTACGTGATGCACCCTAAGCCAAAAGCTGCATCTGTTGATCAGCATCATTGTTTTAGGTTATGGCTGTCTGTTTACACCTGTTTACGCCTGCTCACCTGTGTTTCAGTGGGTAGCTAATGTATGTACTGTAATGTATGTGTTGGATTTGCATATGTATGTTTACACATGGGCTTGTGTTTGTTTATGCGCATATTTCTATGAATATACATGTATGGCTTTTTCATCAACGTGTGTGTGTTTACATGTGTGTGTGTGTATACTACACTGTGTGAGACCACTGCACATATATTGAATGGCTGCTATGCTTACAAGAGACAACACATACAGAAATACTGAAATATCAACCGCTGTGTAATGCTTTGATCAACTGTGACTGTTCTACTGTAAGTGTAACGTTACTGTAAAGTTTTTGGTGGTTTGAGTGATGTGCATAAAAGATGTGCATGTTGCTCTCAGATTTGTGGATTCTCTAAGAAAAGAGAGGCTCTAGAGAGACTCTCTTCTCTAAGGCTAAACAAATCATATCGTTCAGTGTCTAGTATAATTGAAAGTCTCTTCATTTGGAGAAGTACAGTAGGTGTCACCTTTACACCTCTAAAGAGCAGATCCTTTTAGTCCTGTTCAAGTCTCCTATAAACCATTATTTTATTCGGATGCAACAGACATTCAGTTCAAATAGAGAAGTAAAATGTGTGTGTCTCTGCATGCACACCTACATGCATGTACTGTATGTAAGTGTGTTCATGAGTGCACAGCACCTGCTATAGTAGCATTGGTCTCCTCCTGTAGGAGCTGGTCCCTCTCCTCCTTCAGGCGCTCTAACTCACGGTGGTGTTGGCGCCGCAAGTCCTCTAGAACCCTGCGGTGGCTTTCCTCCATGCTGCTAATGCCACACTCAAATGTTACCTGTGTGTGTGTGTTTGTATATATTTGTGTGCACACACACACACACACACACACACACATACATATATATATATATATATATATATATATATATGTGTATGTGTGTGTGTGTGTGTGTATGTGTGTGTTTGTGAAAGAGAAATAGAAATGCAGAGACAAGAAGAAAGAAGTCAATCAAAAAATGTGGAAAAGACCAGATTAGACGCTTGCATGCAGGCGAATTCTAATTAAAATTTTGCTCATGCAAAGATGATGCTCATGTTTTCTCGGATAAAGGTGACCTGCCCATATAAAAGTCATTGATCAATATTATCCTTATATTATTAACCTCAGGCCAAGTCTGTGACTGAATCTGAATCCAAATCTGAATCTGAAATGAAATCACATTGTCTTGAAGGGGCTACCTGCCTCTGAGAAAGGTATTCGTTTCTGTAACTTGATATTTGTCTGTGCAGGACACACAGTAACATTTCCACTGTAAATGCTTGTCTGACATAGTCTATGTCTGTATGTGTTTATTACAGGGTCATATAAGGGTGAATATAGATGTGTTAAATAAAATTGCCTGAATGTTTTTTTGAAATGAAGTAGTAACCTGAAGTCAAACTGAAAAAAACAATTGCACCAACAGCTCAAAACTGCAAGACTGTGTGTTGTGTGTGTGTGCATGTGTATGTGTGTGAGTAGAATAAAAGTGTTAAGTGTGTGTGTGTGAGTGTGTGTAGTTAGTATTTGCATGTCTTCAGTGTTCTGTTTAAAGATTAAGTAAGGATGTCTGCCAATGGCACTATCATCTCACCATTCTTTCAAGTAAGCCTTTTACAGTAACACTTGAATCCATTACTGGTATCCTACTCGCTAAATTCAAGAATTGTGTGAAAAATGTATTTATATATATGTATGCTCTGTTGTGTTAGTGTGTGTGTGTACCTTTAAGCTTTCTAGATCCTTCTGGTGGTTAGTGTCTTTTGGTTTGGAGTCTCCCCTCTCCTCCCTGTCCCCCAGCTCATCCTTCAGACTGCCCACCTCTTCCTCTAGCTCTCTGATCCTCTCTTTCAGGTTCGCAACACACACCAGCCCTGCCCGCTCCCCACTGTTCTCCTGGGCTATTTGGACTGAGGTTGTGACTTGCGCATAGTAACCATGGAGACGGCCCATTTCCTCCTCGTGGATCTCCTGGAGCTCCTGCAGCTTCTCGCGGAACTCCGCCTCCAGCTTCCGCAGCTCCTCCCCCCTCTGCTGCGTGCTGGATTCGGCCACTGCTCGCCCGGCCTGCTCCTTCTCCAGGTGGGAGAGGGCGCGGTCCAGGGCATGGCTCTCCTCGCGGAGGCGTGCCTCGTAGCGTTCGGCCTGCTCCTGGAAGAGAGTCTCCATGCTACTGCACACTGCCTGGCAATCGCTTACAGCCCGCTCGTACTGCAAGCGCAGGGTGCGAGCCTCTCGGAGGGCAGCAGCCCGTGCCCGCCATGCCACATAGATAATCTGGGCATACAGAAGAGCTTCACTCAGTACTTCAGGGGCTGTTGTGGCCAGCGCCCCTAAATCAGTTGCCTTCACCTTGCTTTTTTCAGGCAGGAGCTGGAGGGATAGGCGACGCAGCTCTTGGGCGTGAGCACAGAGCTCGCTGACCAGGTCCTCCTCGACATCTCTGCGCTGAGGCTCACTTGGGTCCCCCTTGTGCAGCTCGTCCTCCAGGCCCTGATCAAGGGTGAGCTCTGGGGGACTGAGGTCTGTCGGCTCTTGCCCACCACCTGAGTCAGGCCCCCTTCCTATGGTCCAGTTGTCATCATCTAGGGAATCTCTTCCTGGCTCATGCAGTGTGTCTGTAAGCAGTGCGTGGGTGAGGTACGCCAGCTCGGCTCTCACACACGCGTCACTGATATGACTGATTTCCCTGCTCTCCAGCTCGCCTGGGCTCTCTGCAGCATAACTGTTACTGAATCCCAGGTCACTCACGAGAAAGAGAAGATGTGTTGCTCTAATTCTGCCATGGACGCTTCTCTGTTTGTGGGCTTCCTGATGAAGCTCAGATACCCGACCTTGTAACCTTCCTTTTGGTTGCTCCAGAGCTTTCGCCATCACACTGACAACTATGGCCAAAACCGAGAGCATTTCCTCAGGGATTGGCCCTTGACCCCCCCTTTGCCATGTTGTACCATCCCCTCTTCCTTCATCTCTGCAAGGTGGGTACCAAGTACTAGTCCCTGGGGCACTCCTTTGGTGAGAGGCCTCTTGCTGTTGGTGTTGTTGCTGCAGATGATGTGTGATGTCCCTGAGTCTCTCTTCTGTGTCACTCAGCTTGCTCTCCAGAGCCTGGATCACAGAGATCACTTTGTCCGACTCCTCTCCCGGCACTGCTTTTGCACACAATACGCCCTCAGAAGGTGAGGTCCCTATGCTACCTCTCCTCAGATTCGGCTCGATGGCGGAGCCTTGGGAGGCAATCAGTAGCGTCTGGGGCTGGCTGGTTGTTGAAACACTGGGATTCCATGGGGATGGTTCCTGCAGTTCTAAGATTGGCTGGGAGGCGCAATGGTGGCACGTGTTCTCCTCACGCGCCTCCTTTAGCCGTTGCTCTGTCTCCTCCAGGCTGTTCCCCAGTGCCGCCATCTTCACCAGCATCTCTTGCAACTCGCGCTCCTTCCGCTCTAGCAGGTGGCGACAGCGCTCCTCGCAGCAGTGCTCGCGGCCCTTGGCGCACTCCAGCTCCTCACGAACACGCTCATAGTTGTGCTCCAGGTCGTAATACAGCGTCTCCTCGGACCGCAGGCGCTCACGCAAGCGGCCTATCTGGCTGTCTGACTCCTCCAGCTGGGCGGACAGCTCTGCACACTTCGTCTCCAGCTTGCTGCGCCTCGCCTCCATCTCCGCTCTCCGGTGCTGTGCCTCAGAGGCCCACTGCGCCTCCTGCCGCTGCAGCCGCTCCACCAGCTCCTGTGCCCGCTGCTCGGCCAGCTCCAGGCTGGCGCCTAGGCTGTGGCGCTCACGCTCCTGGCTCTCCTGCAGCAGCAGCAGGTGCTTCTTCAGACGACGTTCCTTCAGCTCCTCTGCCTCCTCCATGCTCTGCAAACGGCCCACTGTGGATTCCAGGCGCGAGCGCAACTCCTCAATGGCCTCCTCGCGCTCACTAAGAGCAGACTCTGCCCTCTCCAGGCACGACTGGAGGTCCTGGAGACGGGACTCTGCTTCCAGGAGTTTAGACTCAGCCTCCTGGAACTTAGACTCCGTCTCCTGGAGCTTATTCTCTGCCTCTTCTTGCCTCAGCTTTCTGTCAGCAAGCTCAGTGTGGAGATGGTCCACAGTATCCTGAGAGGGCTCTGGTTGCAGCAGGGTCTGCTCACTCTGGAACTTATTGTCACCCTGGAACTCATTGTCGTGCTCTAACAAGTCCGTCTGCACAGAGGATGTGGATGAGGAGGAGGAAGACGAAGATGAGGAAGAGGAAGATGATGAAGAAGAAGAAGGGACAGGAGAAGAAGGAGTTGGTGTGATCTGGAAATTAAGGCAAACAGAGATACAAGAACATATCTAGGAGCTCTTGTTTCACAAATAACTTTTTTCCTAGGCAATTAGTCTTTTGACATGTATGTGAACAAACTTGTTTAAAATCAACCACTACAGCTAATTCACAAATTAGTTTGGAAACACCTTGTACTGGTGTATAGCACTTATATGAAAGGTCAAAGCACAAACTGTGTAGACATTATACATCTCCCTAAATCTCAAAACAGCAACGTGAGACTTTTGACTTGCAAGTATCCAAAATAATAAGTCATTTTTGCAAATTCATTTTAATGTCATTTTGGACAAAACTTGTGTCTTTCCCCAATTTTACTAAAAATGTTTTTTTTTTTTTTGTAGTTCATGAAACACACCAATACTGAACCCTGAAAAAATGACTCAGGTGATTATTTTGGCAAGGTGGCTGGCGATACCATCCAGTAATCACAGTTTGGCTGTCGCATTTTGTTCTGTGCCATGATTGACTCAGATAGAACACATATTTATTTTGGGCTTATAGGGACTTAAAAAGTGTGTATTTGCACACTTGTGTGCAAATAGTGTGTGCGCTGCTCTGCTAGTGTGCATGAGTGTGTGTCTGCAAACTTCATACCTGCAAGGTCTCGTTAGCTTGTTTTTCATCTGCCAAACCGTCTTTCCTACCATCCATGAGGTCAGGGGTCAGAGGCCCTCTCTCCTCATCATCCCTCTGCCTGTCAGATCTGTCACCATGGAAACCCTGGTCAGTCTTCTGCTCACACTCCTGAGGTGGTGTGAGGCTGAAGGATGGTAGGGGAGGCAGAACGCTCTCTTCTGTGCCGCTATTGGCTGAGGTCTGGTGACCAGCCCTTTCTGTCCCCACCCCCTCCTCATCATGGTCTCTGATTGGCTGGGCTGGGACTGAGCATGAGGATGAGGAGGGGGAGGGGGAGGTGTTGGAGAGGGAAGAGGCTGGAAGTGAAGTGACGGAGGGAGAGGTGGAGTTTTGAGGAGTATGCGGCGAGGTGGCTGACTCCTGTCTCAGGTTGTCGAGGCAGAACTCCGACCAGTCGTACGTTCTATAGCGTCCCTCTCGTCGTCGTTCGCGCACACGGCTCATTTTCTCTGTCTGTATTGGTATACCCCGGGGTGCTGCTGATACTGAGCTTCTTGCTCCTACAAATCTCGGTATTACACAGCTACAGAATAAAAAATAAATAATGACTAACAAAACCATACAATGACACCGTGGCTGTTTGCAAAATGCAATACTACATACTGATTTTATTTCATTCATATCTGAAAATATCTCGCTTTCAGTCAAGATCAGTGTACTGGTAGTAAGTAGTATACAGGTAGTATGGCTTTACAAAAATAGCCTCTGCACTCCACCATCATAAACAAATTTGCAGCCATTCATTCTGACACACAGAATGGCTGCAGAATATCCTCAGATTATGAGATTATGTTCCAGTTCAGAAAAGAAGCAATCTAGTCTATTTAATTTCCCCCATCAGCCATAACTTTACCCATTTTAGCCATTTCTTAGTCAATTGATGAATTTAGATTGTTGGCAACAGATGATACTTTCTGAACATGGACATTCTATTTCTGAATGAACCTGGGGTTGCCACACCAACACTGATCAGTATTACAGTAATATGACAGAGAATATTTGGTCTGGCAACAACAGGTTAGTTCAGGATACCAATCTAAAGCCTTCCTAATTGGAATATTGGTCACACCTGTGTTTCTGAGTGGAAGGTTTCAGACTGATTTTTTTCCTATTGAAAGGGAAGGAGGCAGAAAAGAAAAAGATAGCAGAGAAATTCAGTCAAAGAGACACACAATATGCTGAAAAGCATTCCCTCCACCCTAATCTATCCAGCTACTGCATCTGTATGTGTGTGTGTGTGAGGCAGTAATTGGCAGATATAGCATGTGTCACCTTGTTATATCAGGGTTGAAGGGAGCGCGTATGTTCTTCTTCATCGTTTGAATCCAGTTCTGTCGCATCCCAGATGTCATTGCACAGAGTGTAAACACTCCCTCTTTGGTCTAATAAAAGGGATACAAACACATCCATTATCATCTCCATCTCTAGGCCCTCATAATTGGCCATAATAACTACCTACATGAACAGGTGTTCTGCACTGTGTTGCGGTGGTTAATGTGATGCAAGGCTTGTATACCGTCAGGAGACACAAGCTTTGTATTTAGAAATGTGGAAACTGTGTCTGTGTCTTTCTAGGCAACTGTACTTCTTTTAGAGCCCCTTCATAAAGTTCAGTTGCCTATAAATAAATTCCTTGACTACCATGACCTGGAGGAATTACTGTAGAATCTTCACAAACATGTGTCTTTGCATTGTGTTGTGGAACTTCAACTCACATGGATCTGGAAGCCAAAGTTCTTTTGCACAGGAAAGTCTGTGACATCAAAACAAGTGGACAGGTTGATCTCGCCATCTAGATCAGCAGCCTGCAATACCACAAAGCTGTTCATAAGTTCACATAAGTTGTCCAGTGTACTGTATGTTATTCCACATACACACACAGGCATGCAGACACAAACAAACACACACACACGCACCGCTTCGGCAACAGAGTCTCTGTAGAATCGCAAGCTCTGGTCAGTCAGGACAAACCAATGCCTCTTCCACTGTTGAGAGAGAGAAAGATTTCCCTCATTTATGCAGTTACATTTATGCACTCATTAAAAATCTCTAAAAAATCACCATGATCTGACATGCTTTAAACGTACTTGGCCATCTTCACCCAGTCTGGTCATCCACCCTTTTTTGAGATTGATGAGGACAGGCTAAATGCATAAAGTAACATCATCATCAACATCACACTCACCATCATCATCATCATCCTTATCCTTGTCACCATCATTACTAATTGAGGTAGCTGCTTACAGACAGCACTGGTCTAAAGCAAAGCATGCTGGCCTTCTGCCCAGTGCAAACATTTACTCCATTTATTAACACACTTTAAACAAGCACTATACAGTAAGATGCTAATTCCAGCTGTACACACAGATCATTAGTGTTGTTGCTTGCATTGAGAGGGCAAGATATGTTGCTTTGCATTATGAGATAAAATACTGATATCTTACTGTAGGGTCTGATGCTCTGCGGTCCAAGGATTTGGAGCGTCGGGATCTCTCACAGAAGTACAAAGAGCTGGGGATAGGGTGCTCACTTTCCTGCACAGACCATAACAACACACAAGATCTAAACTCTCACCACAAATTACCACAAACTGAACTGCTTTCAATCAATTAATAAAAATAACACCAAATATGAACAACACAAAAAATTGCAGACTTTAGTTTTTCATAAAATAATTCTTAAAAAGATGTTCAGTATGGAATGTGCTATAGATCTGCTGAATTAGGACTTATTTGTTTAGCTGGTGTAGGTTGTTATAATGTCACCTGTTTTTTACAGACATGACTTTTCTCACTCTCCCCAGGCAGTGCAGTGGAAGAGGAGGCAGATGATGAAGACGAACCGCTACTTGTAGACCCAGAATTGTCCTTTTCAAACTGTCCAAAAACCTGTGACCTTCTGAAAAGCATATTCATTCACACACACACACACACCCACACACACACACACACACACGCACGCCTGAGAATCTTTTCTAGGACACTCAAAAACATAACAAGAAGAAAACAGTATAAATACATCAGATAACAAGACAAA
Source organism: Limnothrissa miodon (assembly GCA_017657215.1). Classification (NCBI taxonomy): domain Eukaryota; kingdom Metazoa; phylum Chordata; class Actinopteri; order Clupeiformes; family Clupeidae; genus Limnothrissa; species Limnothrissa miodon. Next base: position 965,214 of record JAGFZM010000028.1, read on the forward strand.
GTCAACAAACAAAAAAAACAAAAAACTAGAAGGTCACAGTGAGAGGACAGACCTCCATCAAGGGCCAAGTGCAATAGTAACAGTAACACATTTGCCTCCTTGGCTACTGTTTGTGTTACTGTCAAATAAGCTTCCGGATCTAAACAACTACACCCTGACCCATGTTATACTTTCCCACTAGTACACTGCAAACTCCTGATTACAGACAAACAACACAACAAACAAACAAGCAGACAAGCATTAGACCATAAACCCCTTGGTGGAGGGTGCAATAGCCCCACAGGTAGAGATGGGTTGGAGAAACAGGTGAAGATAAATGGGGATGAGTGCAGAGGAGGGAGAGCATGAGAGTGAATGGAACAGATGGAAGAGGTGAAAGAATGAGGCTCCATGGTGACAGGAGGTGGGAAGAGGTGTGTGCGCACAGACGCTGCCGGGATGGTAGAACAGCGTGTCTGGAACTCCTGAAAGGACGACAAAATGAATCTGCAGATCACAGTAGTCACCTGGCAGCAGAGCACAATAGGAAACAATGAGCTGTGTGGGAGTGAGACAGCAAGGTGAGAGTTGCCTTGGGGTGATAAGGAACACTGTTCAACAGGCACTACTTATGAACTTTGCCACAGACAACCAAAAAAGCCTTGATAAAAAAACATGCTGTTATTTTCCCAAATAAGTTACACATGAAAACATTACAACCCCTTATAGGCCTCATGAGCACAATGCAAGAAGATAAAACAAAATTAAATAGTACTTGGACTAAGGATGACTACTATTTTTTTTCGACAGAGCTTTATGTGCATAAAGGGGTGTAAATCATACCTGCGCTCACGTCCAAAGAGCCTGTTCACCTCCTCTCTTCCTGGGCTGCGTGTTCGGCCTGAGTCCGTGGCGCTGGCACTGAGCATGTGCGTTTGGGAAGTGTGTGCACATGTGTGTGTTTGTTGTATGTGTGTGAGCATGTGTGTTTGAGAGTAGGGTAGCTGTGTGTTTGTTTTGTGTGGGATACTTTGGGCTACAGATGTGCCCAGCGCCATTCCATACTCCACCCAAGAGAAATTAGCCACGCCCCTGACTGTCCCATTTGGTCCCATGCCACTGTGATTGGCCTGTCTGGCAGAGGAGGAGGAGACAGGGAAGCAAGGGAGGGGCAAGCGGGAGGGAGGTGTGGTGGAATCTTGATTTTGAGGAGTCTTACTCTTGGGTGGAGGAAGAGCCATCTGATTGGGAGAGAAATTGACTGTATAGGGCAGGGACATCTGGTCCAGCTTTCTCCAAAGAAGAATAGCCACTCTCTGTGCCAGTCCTGGAGTCTGGAATCAATCAATTAAAAATATATATATTTATTTATTGATTTATTTAGTATTATTTTTTTAAGCCACATTTTTTAAGAAAAATAAGCAAATGGCAAAGAAGCAGCCAATTACAAACACACACAAGAATGTCACAGATTCCTGCTCTTACCCTGACTGATGTTGCTGTCCTGGGGCAGTGGAGGTGTGACGGAGATTGTGATCAGAGGCTCGTACGTGGAGCTCCGGATGATCCCACTGCTCTCTTCCTTCTCTGTTTCCTCCTCCTCGGATGTTCCACACTCTGGGACGCTGAACAACACGCTCGCCTCTGTGCTACTGCCAATGCTCCTGCTAGAACTGCTACTTTGTCCAGAATTTCCTTGTTTACCTGTGCTAATGCTAACTTTAGCTTTACCACTACTACCACTACTACTACCGCTACTACTACTACTACTGCTGCTGCTGCTGCTGCTGCTGCTGTTGCCGCTGATGGTGGCGTTGTTGTTGCTGGTAGTTTTACGGTAGCCTCCGCAAGCACTGGAGCCGCTAGCGGCGTTGGCGCCAATGCTGCTAATGCATTTATCACTGCTGTTCTGGCTGCCTCTTCGATTGGCTGCTTGGGTCGCACTAGTTTCAGTCAGGGAGGAAGGACCTGCTTTCTGTTGAACAGAAAGGAAAAGAGATAGGGTGGGATAATCATATACAGATAATCATATACAGGGAGGTCACAGATTTACACATTTACACTGGCATTAGATTACACAGTCTACAAAATCTACTTTATTTTTGTAATTAGCGTTTAAATATGCACATTTCCTGCATTTATATTGGAACTGATTGTGTACATACATACAGCAAGTAGATGCACACTGCCTGTTCAATTGGATTGGCAGGTCTGCCCAGGCCAAAGCTTCTTGTAAATAAAACACACACACACACACGCACATATGCACTCGCTGCACTCAGACAAACGTTGCTGTCTACTGCCAACCACTCCCCCCCTTGCTATCCCATCAACCTCAGGGAGTGCCCTTTAATCCTGATCAGATCACTGCAGCTAATTCTGCTAATGTGCCATCTGACCAATATTTAAACACACACACATGCACACATGTACATACACATATACACACACACACACAAACACACACACACACATACATACATTTTAATTACTGGGGAACAAATACTGTGTTCCTACAGCAAAAAAGCAAAACTAAAAGGCATCCTCTCCTTGTTTCTTTGCTTTGTAAACAGACCACACACACACACACACACACACACACACACTCCACAAACTTAATTTACTGTTCAGCCAGACTGTCTATACGGCCACAAATGAGACGGGATGAGAGAGAGAGGGGGAAAGTATGGGGGGAGTATGAGAGGAGGACAGGAGGAGAGGGGGATGAAGAGATTTGTAAATCAAATAGACAGACTGCTGATGGAGGCATTAGTGGCATGGTGAAGAGGAAACATCAGCAGTCAGGCCTCTTTAAGGAGACAGCACATCACTCTCCCGCTCCCCAGCACCGTCTGCTGACAAACCCCATCACAGACACGCTTGCACTGTGGGCTAACCACAAACCTCAAATCTCTTTCTTTCTCCTTCCCTCTCTCTCATTCTGTGTTTCTCTTTTTGTGTGTGTGTGTGTGTGTGTGTGTGTGAGAGAGAGAGAGAAGGGTACTTGGTACTGTATAATTAAAGAATGGTCAGGGGTATAATATATAATAAAAATATACAAAATATATGAAAGCTCGTAATGGTCCACACTTTATATGTCTCCACCTTGCAAATAACCTTCCAGGGAAGGTGGCAGTTGCTTGATTTGATGATCCTTTGGTGTTTAGCTTAATAATCTGGCTGTGCTGCTTTTGTTCACCAACCATGGAAGCTGACTTTTTTGAACATATTTTTATGACATTCTTCAGGGGAAATCCACTATGGGAATAGACAAGGGAAAAAGTCCTAATGCCCTGTTTTTTTTTATCCTGGTTAGAATCATAAATGGCCAATTTCAGCAGGGACATGGCATGACATAATAATTCTGCTTTGCCAGAAGGTCACACTCTGTCTGCATTTTTATGATACCTGAAAGGGTTTACTGTCTAACCAAAAGATGCCAATAATTTAAGGATTTGAACTACAGGAGCGAAGGAGAGAGTTTAAACATGGCTTTTTAAAGACTGCACAGTTTATGGATTCTCACATAAAGCGTTGGTCAGGTGAGGTACCTGTGAGTTTTGTGTGTCTCTCCTTTTCTTCTTCTGATTGGATTTCTTGGGGTGACCAAGGAGACTTTCCTGCCATCTTCTCAGTGACACAGACACAAACACACCCACACACACGCCAGTAAAGAGACAGGCATATCTGGTCCACACCACACATGAGCGTGACATGAAATATAAGTTCACATGCTAGTCTAGGGTGACTAATCTCGCACACACAGTGGCTACACATTTTCTTCTTGAGATGTCTTAGAGATGTGACAGAGGTCAACTGCTACAGGCACGTGTGTGTTTGTGTGTGTTCAGCTTAGAGGACAAAAGTAGCCACCGAATACTAGTGCCATTTAAGGACACATCATGGATAGTTACTTCATCCCAAAATCCACTGTACCAGACCTCGGCCACACCACATGCATGACCAATCTAATGGCACACGGTTTGCACATACAGTACACACACACTCACGTTCACGCTCAAACAAGCCATTGCTTACTTCTGTTTCCTGGACATAGCTTGATGTTGGCAGAAAATCGATCAACAGGCACTCTAGAGGAAAAATGCTCCGGACTCGACACAAGGTCCCCGAAGATCACCGGGAAGGAAGGGACAGAGCGATCTCACACAACCCGTGCAAACGCAAACACACACACACACACACATTGAGTAATCCCAGACTGTGTCGACACCCCTAATTACACTCTTACAGGATTAGCAGTGGCTTCATCAGATTTACTGATTTATAACACTTAAAACCGAAGGGAGAGATCCCAGGGAAATAAAAAGAGAAAGAGAATAAAAAGGACAGATAGATGTGGATAGATAAGTGGACACTCACAGTACTCCTCCTGGCAGATTTACTGGACTGAGCATGGATACAAATCATCGCAAAAAATTACGTCCACACCTAAACATGACGGCTTGTACTTTTGAACTATCCGAGTTATTTCAGTCATCTGGATACTGTGAAACTTGCCCCTCAGACAGTTTCGCACACACTCACACATACACACACACGTGTGAAACATACACACACACACACACACACACACACACACACACAATCAAGAGGTGCTGCTGCCTGTTGTGTCCTCAGTAATACTGTCCATGTTTCTCATAATACCTATTCCAACAGCACTATGCATTCAATCTATTTGCCATTATCTGATCTATGCTGCATTGTGAGCTATTGTGACGCTGGTCGTTTTGCCTGTCTGAACTGTTGTATTATTCCCATTCAATGTCTGTCCCTCCCCACCTCTGTCTTTCTCTCCCTCTCTCTCCTACCCTTGCCTCACCTCTGAGACACTTGTTTCTTGTTATGTAGATTAGAAGAATACAAAACAGAAATGAGACCAATGACATGGGTGGACTGTTTAAAATTTATTGAATCTATAGTCCATACATTTTTTGGCTGTAATTACACGAATGTGTGTGAAGCTGTGAGGTTTAAGTCAGAGATTCTCTCCATACTGTGTAGCACATGTTCTGTGTATGAAAAAGTTCTACACCAGCAAATGAGAATAATATTACATGTGTGCAAGTATGCATGTGTGTGTGTGTATGTGTGTGTGTGACTGGTCATGATTGTGTGCATACATTATGCTTTATTAATAAGATGTGTTTGTATTGTCTTTGTGTCTCTGTGTGACTCTGATTGTGTAGGTGCACATGTGTAAAGGTTTATAATGTCTTTAAGTGTGTATTTGTATGTGTATGTGTATGTGTGTGTGTGTGTGTGTAAGAAAGAGAAAGAGACAGAGATACAGTTTGTGTGTGTTACATTTGTCCCGCCACCATCTTGGAATCCACCTTCATTTTCTGTTTTTGCATCACCGCCTCCAGTTCAGTGGCCTTCCTCATATCCTGACATTGACACAGAGCAAAGCACAAGGGTGTTGTTCACAGGCAAACAGCACACACTCAACTGCATATGGGTCTTCTTTCACCCGCATGCCTTTAGACTGCTTCATTTAACATTTTTGTAATCCATTTGTGAGTGTTTAACACAGAGAACAGAGTTAAACATTGTTTTAATTTTACTAACACCAGTTCATGCTTCATGCTTTTATTTCTGTTTTTCTTTCCGTCTTACAGTACCTCCAGCAGGGCTTTCTGCACGGTGAGTTGGCTGTAGACTCTAGCGCCCTCTTCTGGAGTGACTGCGCGCAGCTCCTCCTTGTTTAAGGAGAAGAGCTGAGCTCCTGTTAGAATCCCCAGACTCTGCACCGTCCTGCAATAGAGTAAATGACTCTATTTGGTACCACAAGAGGAAATAACAGAAATGGCAAACAAAAACACAGACACAGATTTTTGTGCATGATGCACGTTATTAGTGTCAGGAAAGAACAGGGGTGTGTCTAATGCACTTAACTTTAATAAACTAGTTAGTTAAGTCTTCTTGGCTTCAGGCATGTGTTATTCTAACTGGTGTGGTTCATCCTGTGTTCTGTTGACTGTCTGGTAGATAGAGTGTTACTTGGTAGCTATGGAAGATACAGATAGTGTGTGTGTGAATGTGTGTGTGTACTAGAGGTGTGAGACTTTGCCTGTCTTTGTGTTTGTGTGTGTGCCTATATATGTGTGATTATGTGTGTGTGTGTGTGTGTGTGTGTGTGTGTGTGTTACTCACTCTTCACTGAATCCTTTGCCACTTAGCCAGCTCTGGACCTCTGCAGGGGGTGAGTGGTAGTCGAGAGGTGCGGAGGTCTCTGTTGCCCGAGGGATGACCAGAGGCCGCATTGACCCCGACCGCCCGTTCGCAAGCCTCTGCATGAGCTCCTCATTTAAAACACCTGCACAGAAGCAAGACGTGTAAATGTCGTATATGCGGCTTCGACAGGTGTTCATGCATTTGTTAGTGTGTGACAGATGGGGGGACAAGTATATAATGGTACCCTTTTAAGTTTTAATGTGTGTGTGTGTGTGTGTGTTGTGTGTGTGTGTGTGTGTGTGTGTGTTGTGTGATGGGAGTGCATTTCTAGGTCCCTAATCACTTCCACTCCATTAGCGAGCGAACGTTTTAAAGTGACACTTGTGGGTGCGGAGGGCACTCTCATTGAGGGGGTTGATAACAGGGGCACATTTTGGATTCCCTTGAAGGGAAAAGAAAATTGATCTCTGAATAATTTCATAGAAATTACAAAACCAATTAATATTAATATGCCATAAACACATACTTTAAAGTAGGAAGCCATCCTTCTTCTGTCCTCTTATTACTACAAGTGAGCTGCAGTATATGATTTAACATCAAATTATAAATATGCTGCAAATGTAGACCCTTGCATGTGAAAATGTTGAGAAAAATTGTGTCGTTTTACTGAGTATGCTACCAACATGAGTATTTACTGTTATAGTGTAAATACTCATGTGTACTGTTACAATGTAAATCACGCTTTCGTCCAATAACACTGTCATGCTGACCAAAAAACAACTATGTAGAGTTGCTATGTATGGGTTGCTTGGCAAAGGAGCATCAGACCACACTCTGCATTTTCCGAAGCCTTTCACTCTGTTCAGATATGTTTCGAATAGCACTCTATAACCATTTAGGTATAACAAATGTGTCTGTGTATGAGGGTATACAGGTGTGTACTGTATACTGTAGGGTTATGTTGATGATGGTTCATGGATCATGTGTGAATGTGTGTGTGTGTGTTTGTGTGTGAGATACACACCTATGTCTCCCCCTGCCTCCCCTGCTGGAAGTCCACTAAGGCCATCAGGGCCTGGGGGACTGGCCTCCGTAGGACTGGGAGCTGAATAGGAGAACCGATGGCTTGGTGGAGCTATGGCAGCTTTCTGTTAGAGACAACAGGAGCAGGTTGGTCAGCCGCTGCCTTTGTCCTATCAGCTTTGGTCCACAGTTCGAGGAGTAAAACCAGTTTTTAATGACCCTCTGCGCCTAACCAGTTACTAAGTAATTAACCATAAAAACATTATTATAAAAAACATTATTAGGCTGTGATTGGGTTTTTACCTTGCACTGTCGTTTCTGATTAGCTTCTGCGCTCTCAATGGCCGACAGAGGCTCCAGGATATTGTAAGGGACAAAACCAATTTGATCGTAGCTATTCTTACATTTCCACCAGCGTTTGGACGACTCAATAACCTGTTTGATAGTGTGAGAAAAATGAGCTCAGTGTTCAAGAAAATCATTTTTTGTTTCAGTATGTCTCAATCTCGATAAGTCAATTGTAATCCTAAAACGGCAGGTCCATGATTACTGGCTGAGTTGTGTTCAGTGCTGTTGTGAAATCCTCCATATCCCATGAATCAGACGGCAATTTGTAGCCTTACAAAGGTGTACACGTGTGCGCTACTTGACAACTATTCAGCTGGTAGAAGTCTTTTTGGTGGAGGACATGTTACCTATGAATAAATTGTTTCATTTCTCATTGTTGTGTCTTAGTTTAATGTAACCATGACAGGTTACCGTGGTAACCATTTTAGAATGGCAATAAGCCATGAGAGGCCATGAGATATGCTGGTCGTACCATATCTGAGGTGCTTTAATGGCATTCCACTATGTGTTGTACCTGACAACTGTCCTTTGCTGTGGGTAAAACTAGTGAAACTCATGGCCTCCCGTTGCTTACCTATGCCTAATGAAATGCAAAATTAAAATGTTTCTACAGGTTGTGCAGCGTCCTAGTAAATATCATGAAAACATTAAAGAAAATAAGTATTAACAAGTCTTTTGTGAGTGATGTAAAATTGACTGAGAAGCATGGGAATCCAGGGTAAAATAGGCAGGAGAGGGCTTGTACCTCTAGTGTCTCCCCCTGCAGGACAGAAAGCTCACTGCTGTTTCTGGCCACAAAGTCATAACTGCAGCGATACAGCCTCTCAGCATCTGGAGCAAGACCTCCGTCACCCCTGCATGCTCAAGTAAAGAGAAAGAAAGAAAGAGAGAGAGAGAGAGAGAGAGAGAGAGAGAGAGAGAGAGAGAGAGAGACCATTTAGAGTTGACTCCTTTGTCTGATATGTGTTATGTAAAACTTATATCGATGTATAACCAGTCTCTTACACTTCTGTTGTTGGCTGATGTTGGGTTATGGCCGTTTCAGCATCCTGACAGAAAGTAAAAGGGAAAGTAAAATGATGGGTCCAGTGAATGTTAATGTAAGGTATAGACCTTTACACACACACACACACAGACACACAAATAAACTGTAGTGTGTGGCCCAACGTGCATATGAGTGATACAGACAGTGGCTATACCAGTCATAGACACACAGTTCTGTTGACAAACCAAACACAGACACTGTAATTGAGAAAAAAATTCCATTGCTGTTGTTTGGTTAGCAATTATATTTTGCCAAACTCCACTGTGTGTATGCATGTAAGTGAGTGTGCGTCTGTGTCTGTGCAAACACTTTCAGACATCCACGTGTGGTGAGGCTTCGCCTATTCACATGCAAAATGGTTTATCCTGAATGGAAGTGTTCCAGCTGATAAACCTTAAGGGCACATAAGTCATCCAGTGATCTGTTGCAATTGTGTTGCAATTGTTGCAATTGTGCCCAAGTGGACACAATTTTAGTTGAACATGGGTCTCAAGAAGCTAAATATGACGAGCCCTCAACCAACCATGTGGTGGGTAGCGCCACCTATTGGGTGAGAAATATATAGCTACATAAGTATACTTAATTGTTAATTTAATGTTGACAAATCTGATGTACAATCTTTGTGTAATTGTAGCCTCACAGTAGCTAAACCTGTCCTTATTATCGTTCCTATATGGTGAAACATAGTTTAAAAACACAACAAACAAATTCTGCTATTATACACTTGTATTATTATTAATTTGAAAATAAACACCTTTTATTACAACCCCCATTGCTAAAAATGACCATATGGTGCGATTTGCTGTGCTTCAAACACCTTCAGAAAATGATTACAGATGGTTAATGGTTACCCCAAAGTACCCAAACCACTGTTGTGTGATTTTGTCACTCATTTTGCACTGTATGGATATATTCCTTATTCATACATTCTTCCTGGGAAATCAAGTTTTATATCCCCATTTTTATGCCAGCATTTAATGCTCCCTGTTAAAATAATTGGCATAGTCGGAGCTGCATGTCACAGGGCTGGGTTAGAAGTCTGATGTTGGACATATTATACACCTTGTTTATGCATCTCGTAAATTCTAGGGTGAGGCCTCTAAATTGAGACTATATTTGGCCACTCGTTTCAACTGCCACATTCACCAACACCGGTTCTTTCTTACGCTAATATTTCAGCAATGAAGCATACAGCTTCATCAACCCCGAGTGAGCATTGTTGAAGATTAATCCTGCACTCAGACTCACGCTGGCCTCCATGTTTATTTGATAAATAAGAGGCCAAAGTAACCTGTTTGTGTGTGTCTGTGTTACCTGCTGAGCTGCCTGGCTTGCCACTAGTGTCTCATATGTTTGCTGTGACGCGACAGGATCTTCCAGAGACTGCCCCTCAGCGTCACACAGAGCTGGCTGCCAGCCATCCAGGAACACAGGTGTGTATGGAGACACTGCCTCACCGAGCTGAGAACTAGAAAACAAACAAACAAACACACACACACACACACACACAAGCACACATGCACACACACACACCCACACGCACACACACACACACACAAGCTTGCAGGTTTAAAGGTGTGGACGGTGTTTCAGGGTTTTAACTTACTAACTTCCTTTCAGGGTTTTTACCTGCTATGAGGAAGAAAATATGTCGGAGTGACGGAAATATATCACTCGAACTACATATGAAAAACCTCTGTATATACAGAATGTATATATATATATATATGTGTGTGTGTGTGTGTGTGTGTGTGTGTGTGTGTGTGTGTGTCTGTATGTGTATGTGTTTGTGTGTGTGTGTTTGTCTGTATGTGTATATGTCTCTGTTCATCTATGTGTATTTAAGTGAGCTGGTCAACAGCAGGCTCATTCACGAGGGAATGAGAGGGGTGAGGTCTGAACAGGCCTATCAGCTGGTAAAGGTAAAGCTTTGACGTAGGAGTGTCCGTCACAGTGGTGGGGCCCTTAAGATTTGTCCCACAAACTCTTATGAAAATCTTGGCTTCAGAACCAACAGGAACTTCTACAGACTACACCTGACTCAACCTCATCCTCTTAACCACCAGCTTGAGTCAATGGAGATTCAACCACATGTGCTAACTAATGAATTGACCCTGGGGCTGGTACTGACTGTGATGAGGTCCAGTTGGCCCCCAGCGACGCCCACAGCTCCTTCTCCTCCTGTGTGAGGGTGTCCTGCAGAAGAGCAATGGCTCCCCCGGTTAATGCTGGACTCGAGATGGACGCAGCCAATGACGGACCTCCGGTGGTTTTCACCATCTGATCTCACACACACACACACACACAGTCAGCACCACAGCATTTTACAGGTAGCATGGAGGAGAATTACCAGATGCAAAAACAAACCCAGAACCACCAACAGGAAATGAACCAAGGCACGGGAGGGACAAAGAGACTCATAAATAATCTAAAGGGACAGAACACTCTCTCACTTACATGCATGAGACACAATACTCTTCTCTCTACGTCATTGCTGGAGTGGAGGGTCACTCTCATTGTAAATATTTCTGGAATTTTCACAGGGTGGTTCATGGAAACATGCCCCCCCCCCCCCTTTTTACTTATAAACAAATGTTGTGTGTATTTGCTTTTAACCATCACAGTCACTTTCTGAAGAGCGATGATGGCTTAATATATATATATATGTATATATCTATATGTAGGCCTTTAACAAGATGCAGAGGCAAGAATATGACTTTTGGAGAGTTGGATGTGACAAGTTTGTGAGTTTGTTGTGTGTGGGTGGGTGTGTGTGTGTGTGTGTGTGAGAGAGAGAGAGAGAGAGAGATAGAGAGAGAGAGAGCATGTGTGAGTGTCTGTTTCTATGATTGTGTATGGGTGCACATGTTAAAATACCAAGTTCAGTGGTGTGAAGACATGATGGACTAGTTCCTTTGAACTTGGATGTGATATTGAAGCTTTCAAGCGATCCTGAAAGAAACAGGAACGAAACGACCAGAAGAAAAGTAAACAAGAAAACCAGAATGTAAACTCTGAACTTAAACTCTTTTTACAATGTGTGGATCTCAAGGAACAGAATGTAGCGCTGGAGCACACTTAGGACATCTAGATCTAGCTGCACATGGCCCACACAGCTTTGCAGCCTGACACCTTTTTGGCAGGGGAGCAACAAGGGAGTCAACCTCACCAGCAGACTGAGGGAATACTTGACTTTCTGAAAAATGTCCGCAAATTCCTTTTCTGCTGGAGGAGTTGCTTTCTGAGTCAGCAGGCTATCTGCTACAAACAGAGAGAGAGAGAGAGAGAGAGAGAGAGAGAGAGAGAGAGAGACAAAGCGAGGGACAAGGCAATGGGAACAAATTGTCAAAATGGTTCATGGTATTGAATTTCTGTACCACATCCATTTAACACTCAGACTCCTTCTTTTGTTTCCAATTCTTACCATCTTTCTCTTTCTTGCTCTTTCTCCTACTCTTCTTCTTGGAGCGCTGATCTAGAACACTCCGGGCCTCGGCTGCCTGCTGTAGACGGCCCATGAAGCGCTCCACATCATCGAAGCAGTGATTTAAGAGCTCCTGAGCGTAGGGCCCGCATGAGTGAGAGACACAGAGATGGGTGGGGGAGAAAAAGAAATAAACACTGACATATTACATAACGGGAGGGAAAACATTTGCCTTCACAATTTTTACAGTGTATATCACACATTTTACGAAAAATCCTCTTTGTCTTTTTCCATACATAGAAGGACAAAACCAGGCAACACACACACACACACAGACACACACACACACCTACCACTTCTCTCTCTGCATGAACTGGTGGTGCACTTATTTTTTCAGAATGACCTCCATTTACTGAAAAAAAGACAGGGAAATTGGAATTTTAAAGATAACCATTCATGAATGCACTTTCATACACACAAGAATGCACTCACTCTCTTTCACACACATGCACGCACACACACACACACACACACACACTCACTCACACACCTGTGTGGTCAGAGCTGATAGCTCCAGGAGGCTTCAGAACTCTGATTAATGAGTGTTTCCGAGGGAGAACAGGTGGAGCAGACTGCATCTGACAGAGAAAGAGAGGGTGGGAGAGAAAGAGAGAGAGTGAGGGATGAACGGAGGAGATGAGAGAGAGAAACAGAAAAGGGAAATGAGAAAAAAATCTGATGGATTGAATGAACAGATCAATGGTGGCAATTCATCATACCTTAAAAAAGCAATAAAAAGAAATAAAACACGAAACCTGATGAATGTTCACCCATACAAGTTGAAACAATAAATAATTTCAGTCATGGTTATACACACAATCAACCTAATGATCCACAACATATCATTATGGGATTTAATGCTTTCTAATAAATAACTAAATTCCTGGCTCAACTCAAAAGATCCTGTCTACAGAACAACTCTCGGCATTGATTTTTTGAGTGTTTACATCAATTGTGTAAGTACACCATCACATAACAGCAAGTTCAACATGTAAGTGCGGGATCAACCATAGAGTGGTTTTAACCGAGTAGCCAATTAAAATGTGGGTGGCTCTTTCTTCCCCAGGCCGAATTCCACAGGCTTGGCATAGCAAGCCAGTTGTTGGGACCGAAAGGCTAAATGCCCATGGAAACCAGACTGGCTGCCAGCACGCCTTTCGGCAGTTCAGGAATGAGGTTAGCCATGACTCTCCGTCACTGTTTTGGAAATGCTCTCGAGCAGTAGACATCCCACGGGTCAGTGTTCATAATAAATACACACACCTTAATGGAATAGGCATTTCCTTGATCAGTCATAATTATGTCTTATAATAATGCATGTTTTTAATAATTATGTGTTTGTGATTCCCCTGTTTTGCATGCCCAGAAGTTTACTGCATGACTGCATGCATAACACCAGGTCTCTGACATGCCTGCATGCAACATGCACACATAAACCTACAGACAGGGAGGTGCAAGGACTTTAATTACTTGATCCAATAGTAGATTAGTTCAAGTATAAACAATACTGAATACAATAATTATAATTATATTTTAATTAAATATTAACTCAATACAATAATAATGTACCATTATTAACATAATAAATATGGTAATAATAATACAATTTAATAAATAAAAGAAACTAAAAAAATCCACATTTAAATTTCCATTAGCAAGATTTTTAAACCATCCTCTTTTTCCATGCTAAGGCAATCTACAATTTGGCATTATTGGTTAAATCAGCTGTGGTTTTGAACCACTGTTGATGTCAAGCCTTTGCACCAGTTACATGTTTGGCTTGGTTATCTTTTTGGAATATGATCAAGCAGGAGTCAAAAGAGAACACATCAGCACAGCATACTGACAGTACAGAAGAGCACAAGACAAGACAATACTTAATACAAGATATAATAAAGAGGATATCAGTCTTACCATGCACTTGTCACTGAGTGTGGGAGCATAAATGTGTGTGTGTGTTAGCCCTACTCCTCAACCACTTCCCCTGTTTACGCCTTAAGGAGATATGCAGAAACAGGAAAAACAAGTTAGTCTTTCTGCTGTAAAATCCTCTCATGCATTTTCACTCTCTCTGTCTCTCTCTCCATCTCTTTCTCTCCCCCTTCAGCCTTGCTCCCCTTGGAGGGTGATAAAACAATGGATGCCATGGGGCTGGTTTCAATCTGATGTCATGCCAGAAATTTGTGTCATCTTAAAAATATTTCAGTTTCAGAATAACAGTGTAGGCCACGGTTGATTGTAGTTGGGTTAGGCTTGAGTTGATATGTGTTTGGTGTGCGTGGGAGTGTGTTGGTGTGCGTGCATGTGTGTGTGTGTGTGTGTGTGTGTGTGTGTGTGTGAGGGTTTAGGTGCTTTGAGGACACTTAGTTGGAAATGGCTGTACTGAGGATATAACCCAAGTTGCGCAGTGTAGAAGTGCAGCCTTAGTCTGCAGAGTGCAATCCCTCTTTTCCAGCCAACTTCCTTAAACACATGTACACTCAAACGGAAGAGAGAGACATGTTTTCATGTACTTGTTAAGCTCGCTAAACTAGCTCTTTCTTTTCCCCTCTCAGATACACTCAACACGCACGCACACAGACGATAGGAAGGACGGACGTATGGGCGGACATTCACACAAACACGCGCGCGCGCACACACACACACACAGTACTCATTCATTCCGACACACCTTAATGCAGCCTAGGCTGAGTTAAAGGCGCTCTAAGCGATGCTGTTTCACGTCACTTCTTGTTGACGTTCGAAGTATTGTCAAACAAAACAATAGCTCCAGAGAGGGTTCAAGCGTTATAAGTTATAGCTCACTCCTCCCCCTCCCTCCCATGCCTCCCGAAAGACTCATGAACCTTGTCGTTTATTGGCTGGAACACTGTTATGTTTCATTTTCGTTTGTTATGCTAGGTTTGCCCACTGTGTTCTGTTGCCGTTTGTGGAGCCAGGGCTGTCTACAGAGACCGCGTTTTTTACAGTGTGTTCAGGGGACATGCAGCTAGCAGATCATGAGGAGATGTTTGCTGTATGTAACAACACATGTTTTAGTCCTAAAAATGTGTCACATCGCTTAGAGCACCTTTAACTGCATTCCCCATTCTCCTTCGCTTTCTCTCTCACTCCAGTACAAGAAAGCTCACATGTGTTAAGTACAGGTCTCCCAGTTGTCGTGCGCCCTCCTGTGGTAATAATTGTTTGGAATAAGGCAATTACATAATACATAGGACGGCGACTACTGACCCGCAGTTCAGAAACGTTCACTATACCATAACCAATCTTTAGTAAGGCAGTCGAATACTGCTTAATTGTCCTTTTTACTGCTACAGGCTAATTCAAATGTCAAAGGCTAGTGGTACCCACAATACATTTTTATGAAGCGGTGATAGGCTGGTGGGCGGGGCTTTAGTTACAAAATTTAAACAAATTCACATGGCTGAAACTGTGATCACTTTGGACAATAGAGCAATTCAACCACATAGACAAGTGTTGGGCACCAACCATCTTGTGTGTAGTTTGAGTGGTTATAACTTTGCATGCAGTACGCACAGCTTTAATTGAACTAAGCCACAGGTACCCAAAAAAGGACATTTGTGACGCAGTGCTACAGTTAAATATAGAGCCTGTGCAGGCTTGACCACGGATCTCATGTGCCCATGTGTATGCAGGTAAAGTCGTGCTTCTGGCTGTCCTGGCGGATTGTTCTTGGTGTGTCCGTCTGGATTGGTTCTTGTAAAACAGCGCTATGCATCTGTCAAAGAGGGCGGGGCCCACACGTAGTAACAGAGCCTGAATAGCGTAGAGCCAATAGGAGACAGAGGGGAGTTTTGCTTCTAAAGTTTCTTGGGGGATCGACTGGGTTGAGCCCTAACGCATGTGAAGCTGCGTCTGTCTGTTTCGTCAAAAAACGTTTCTGGAAATCAGACAAGATTATCGACCTTTAACATTATCCGGAGTAGCTTGAAGTCAGCGAATGTAAACGTTTGCGTGGATTTATTTGTAGATTTATTGCAAACAAAAGTTGTCAAACTAACGGTTTCATATAAGACAGCAAAAAGGGGCTTCTTCAGGACTTCCTCCACCACCACAAAGAGAGGTAAAGAACAGCATGCGTTTCAGAACAACTCAGAACAGAACAATTCAGAACAACAGTAGGATAATGACCACGAAGGAGTTTGCTTTTGTCCGCCAAATTAATAAAACAAGACAATACTTGCTTTAATAATCGTTACTTAGTTTAATTATGTTTCTACCTTTTCTTTCTTTTTTTCCTCTACATTTTGTCCAAGACAGCTTTGCGCAAAACAAAACGTTTTCCATCTGTTTCTGTTACGAACTTTCAAGGTTGGATTAGTGGCATGAGATACAATGCATTTTAGCATTTTTCATATTTACACGTTTACATATTAGCTTGGATTATTAGATCAGTAGCACAGTCCGAAATGTGTTAAAATTGCAAAAAAAAAACTAAAATGGGTTGAGAAGAAACAAAAGAGACAGTTTTCCATGTGTACAGGCATTGTTATTTTTATTGGTCGATGTTGTTGACTTAATTCTTGATGAAAAATCAGAAGGTAAATAAATTATGTTTAGCCTACTTAGTAAAAAAAAATACTATACTATAGTACTTGGCTTGGATAATTTTTTACTTCACCACATCTCCTGAGTTAACTGAGGCTGTGGTGCATTTGGCAGTCTTTTAAACCTATAGATATGAGATAAACACCTTGTTTTCACTTGACTGTATGCATGTGTGATAGGCTTTTTTGCAGTTTGTTTAAACAGAAATTTGTTACCTACTTGTACTTTTACTTTTGTTACTTATATATATTTAACTGTAGAATACGTTTTATACATTTGCACCAGTAAATACTTTTAGACTAGTAATTGAGTAACACAATGGTGGGTGACATCAGCTTTTCAACCCCAAATTTCCGGTATGGGGTTCTTTTACTCAAGTGGGACTTTTAAACAACACTGAACTGGATGTGGCTGTACAATGTTATCAGTAATTTGGTGAGTACAGTCTATCACAGGTGTGAAATCAGTCACGTCAAGATAAAACATTTAGTCCAAACACTGTATCCCAAGGTGAACTTAGAGAGAAGCTCAAAGTAGCGAGTAGAGAGCAAAACACTGGCCTGAGATCAGGTCTATTTCTCGCACGCCCAACTGCAGAGTGGAGTGTTTTTGGACGCACTGATCCTAGTCCAGGGCCAAGGAATGGCTCTCAAGGGAGCTTTGAGGTTGTAGCGATGCACTGACTCTATCATCCAATCAGAAAGGGCTGTGCGTGGGGGAGGGAGAGCAAGACTATGAAAGAGGCTTCAATGAATTAAGTAGAGGATTTCATCAAGGCCATTTCATAAATAGGGTGTAGACCATTTTTGCCTGGCTATGTAAATTATTATTATCAGGTGCAACCAGGAATATATTTTGTCAGCTACACACTTGCACTTGTTTGTGTTGTAGGTATTTATAGAAGTTGAAGAATATTTATAAGTTGCTTGTGTTTATTTCTGAGTGTGTTAAAACAGACCAACAATCCATACAGTCGGGGTATTACCAGTTGCTCAACAGACTTCTATAAATAGAAAAGAAGCATAGAAAGGGAGAGAGAGTGGGTGTGCACAGGAGTGGAAGCGGGATTGAGATTTGGGAGTTGTATTTTTCCATAGTCATGAGACCCATGAACCCAAAGGTAAGAAACACCTTGAACAAATTCCAGCTTTGGCTGCTCAGTGTGCCACTGGAGTTTTATCTTCCTTTGTATACCTTCTCCGTCTCTCTCTGTCTTTCCCCCTCACTCTCTAGAAATAAAATGGATGATCATGCTCTCCCTCTCCCCTTGCTCTGTAGTTTTCCATTCCCAGCTGAGAACAAATGGCCGCTGACACTAGGCCCTTTTAAATGTTTGAAATAAAGAAGCCAGGTTTGTTTAGTACTGCTGTGAGTTACTTATATACTTAAACCATGGTTGCTTTTCACCTTTTACAGTACAGTAGGAAGTTAACTAGATGGCTATCATCCTCTCAAAGAGGAAACCATAAGACTTGGTGTTGATATGTTATGTAATAAGGCAGGCTCTCGCAACAACCACACTTCTGTCTCTGTATGTCACAGAAAGGCCAGACATTTACATTTACATTTATGCATTCAGCAGACGCTTTTATCCAAAGCGACTTACTAAAAGAGGATAACAATCAAGCTACATAGCAGAAACCTGAAAGAGCATAGTGCTAGGGAATAGTGCTTCAGTTCAATTGTTCTGATTGTTTTTGGTAGGTCATTCCACAGACATGCTGTTATGTCTTTACAATACATTTATTATTATACATTTCTATTTCATTTTGATTTATTCATTCAGCTTCACTTGCTGAGGCCAGTGTGCCCATTATGTCAGTCAGTATGTTAGGAAACCTGTAGCAGTGCATTTAGGTAGTGTTTATAAGATGTTTTTTAACCTGTCCTTCAGTTAGCTTGTTCTGTATTTGATTAAAACTAAAATGCAGCTGCTTTAATTCCTTTGATCAAGTTATAAAGACAAGATCAGCATCAGATGTCAAAGCCACTGGGGTGTGCATATGACATCTCCGAGGAGCTTGGATATGTGCCATGACATGACTGTACTAAATTACACTTGTGTCATTGCGAATGGGAACACTGAAGGAGAACTGTCTTGGAAATTCCTCAGAGAGTTGAGGTAAAGACAGTAAATTACACTGTCAACGTGTATGTTCTGTGACACATCAATGAGAAGGACCAAGAGGTCAGGTTCGCCGAAATCACCACTGGCAGCTGTTACATTCCCCTTATGACTGACAGAAAAGCAAAATGTTGTAAAAACCAAACATTTTAGCATGTTTTTGGTAGGATTAATGTATTTAATATATATAATTGCATGTAATTCTCTGGTGAACAAATGTAGTTCATATTAAAGGCACAAACAAACACACACACATACAGAAAAACACACTGAAGTGTTTGCATAAGGCACATGTTAGGTCGGAGAAGAATTTCAAGAGTGTGGGAACAGGAGAGGTTGTGGTTGTTTCCTTCATTAGATTCTTTTAAACGAGCCCCATGTAACCAAGACATTACTGTGTGTTTGTGTATACCAGCTCCTTCAGGTGGCTCAAAATGGCCCAGAGGTGAGCCTGTTGTGCACTCCCATGTGCCAGATGAGATTATGCAGAGTAGCAGGTTACAATTCCAGTTTGCATTTTCTTTTTTACTTAACCCTGAAAGTTAACTCTGTAACTGATGTTGTGTTTGCAAATAATAAACATGTAAATTGCAATATCACACAAAGTAACAAGAAACTGAGAGCAGCTTTTGATTGTCACTGTGTGTTGTCTCCCGACTCCCCAACAAGATGGAGAAGCCCCCTCTACCCAGTGATGATGGTGGCCACGGGCTGGGCGAGAGCCACTCAGAGGCAGCTCTGGTGTCCATAGGAGGGCCGGTGTCGGGTGGTGCGGCTGAGCCTGAGGAGGAACGTCCAGCGTGGGACAGCAAGCTGCAGTACGTCCTGGCCCAGGTGGGCTTCAGCGTCGGACTGGGGAACGTCTGGAGGTTTCCCTACCTCTGCCATCAGAATGGAGGGGGTGAGTGCGGAAAGAAAAAAAAGAAACATTTAGTTTCAAACAGTTTCCACAGCTAGACGTTTTAATGCAAATGCTAATTATCAGTTAATACTGTCATGATGGTGAGGGCCAAAGAAGGTCTCATCAGACGCGTATGTGGTTGAAAATGGATGATGAAACTGTTTGAGTAGCCAAAGTAAATGCACAGTCAAAGTGGTTATTTTGCCACAAAACTGCATAAAAGCAGAGGCCACAAAGCAGTATCCATAAGAGATCTTGGGTTTAAAATATCAGGATCTCCCTCAAAATCACCATGATAACCATAGGAGCACCCCACACTGCTCGAATCATGTCATCTTATATTAGCTGATGACGCAACTGTGGTGGGTTTGATAAGAGGCCCTGTACTGTACAAAGAGGAGGTGACACAGCTCACCAACTGGTGTCCTCACAACCAGTCTCTCAATGTGGACCAAACAAAATAACTAGTCCTTACTGAGGATCACTGGGACCTCTCTTCATTCCCTCTCTGACACACACTGCACCCACTGTTTGTGCAGAGTCACTAGCATTGTTGAGAACTCAACACACCCATCCCATGCTCTCCTCTCCATACTGATATCAGGCAGAAGGTACCGCAGTACCGAAGCGTCTGCAACTCCTGATTGAGGAAGAGCGTCTCCCCCAAATTATCCACACTGAACTAAAATGAACTACTGCACTTGTCTGATGCTACATGCTACGTATTCTACCTACCAATTGATTTATGGTGAAACGAGTTTTCATCTCACTCTACGCAGCGTATATGGTTATAATGACAACAAACACCCTGTGTTGACCTTGACCTGACTTGAGTATCACTTCCAGGGTTTTTCCTAGAATGCAATGTGCTTGTGCTTGTGTCTTTGGCTTGTTTCCATGCAATGTTCTTACTCTGGCATGTTTCCAAATCAATTCCTTGATATTCCTCCCTTCTCTCCCCCCGCCAGGAGCCTTTATGGTTCTCTATGTGATGCTGTTGATGGTGGTGGGGGTGCCACTATTCTTCATGGAGCTGGCTGCTGGCCAGAGCATCAGACAGGGGAGCATCGGCGTGTGGAAACACATCTCTCCTCGGCTAGTCGGGGTTGGCTATGCCAGCTGCATGGTGAGAGCAGAAATGCAAGCAAATGCAATCATGCACACACACATGCATGCACATGCACACACACACACAAACGCATACACCTGTGCAAGACAACCAACAAGTTGATTTAGTCCCACGGCTAGAAGGTTCACACACACACACAGACACACACACACACAGAAACAATGACTATAACTTATCCACTGAATGTGCTAGTTCTATGAAGGGCCACACGCACACAATCACCCACACACACACACACACACACACACACAAATACAATGTTTTTCTTTAGCTGCAGAAAGCTGGACAAAAGACAGTCTTTGAGCATCAAAGTTACCAAAAATGAGGAACAATGATAGCAGTGTTGTCAATAATATGTACAAGGGGAATTTGCTATGTACCACAGATGTTCACCTCTAAATCAAATCTCTTTGAGACTACTGTGCCTTCTCTGTCAAATGAGTGTCTCACAGCAAGCATACAGCCTCCACTGAGGCCAAAGCAGTTTGTCTGGGTGTGGACAGAGATGATAAGGAGATATGCTATTTGGTGGAAGACACCAGCACAACTTCACTCCAGATAATTTAGTCATCTGTTGCCCAAAGCAAAGTCTGACAGAATGCAGTGTACTTTGGAGGGGCTTGTTGTCATAACAGTCATTGTAAACATTGAATGTATTTGACATTCAGTGGAATATAGTTGTCTATTCAAACTAAACTCAAACTACAATATACTCAAGCACCCCCTTGCTCTACATGCCAAATTGGAAATTCTGAAACAGTTTCAGAGGTCAGTTACATTTCTATCATGTATTATTAAGGATGTATTATTACTTACTATAAAATCATTCAGATAATGGATAAAGATTTTGTATACTGAAAAGGTATTTGTTGTACTACTTTACTGTACGTTCTAATAATTATTTGAAATGTATGTACAACAGAAATTTTAACAAACATACACATCAGGTAGAGAGTTGAGGTTTTTGTAAGAGGTTCATGTAATGGCAGTTTGTTAGGTTCCACACCAGAGGAAATGGGGCCTCTCATTTTTTTCCTCCCAGCATGCAAGAAGCTGTGTGTGTGTGTGCGTGTGCGTGTGTGTGTGCATGAGAGGCCTGTTTTTGACTTTGTTGATCTTTGAGGAAAGGTCTGTGGTTAACTTCTCATTTTGCTCCAAGTAAAGCCAAGTTTGGTCCTTACAATGTTCTTAGGCCTAAGCAGCATTTTTTTAACAGATTTTATACTAAAGCATTTGTTGGCTCATCTGAATTAACCCAAATGTTCTGCATATAAATTCAGTATGTATACCAGCTCTCTGTCTTTTTCTCTGCTCTAGGTGTGTTTCTTTGTGGCTCTTTACTACAATGTGATCATTGCTTGGTCCCTCTATTACCTTGGAAACTCATTCCAGTATCCGCTACCTTGGGAACACTGCCCTATAAACCACACCACCAATGCCACAGGTATAAGGTGTCATTAAAATACACATTGTGTCTTTACCTTTTACATTTAGAGAGACACACACACACACACATATTCAGAAACAGGCACACACCTTTCTACCAATACAACTATACAAGTCTAATATCATTCCCCATAATTCCATCTATAGATCTTTTGCTCAAAATAATATATATTAACAAACAATTAATACTATTTAAATTCAATTTAACATAAACTAATGGAAAATATCACTGACTTGAACTTGAAATATCATTGACCTTTTAGTGTGAATGTAGCCGATGTGTGGTCAGTGTGTGTATGTCTGGTACACTTTATGCTAGGAGTTACATGTATGTTGTGTGTGATGTTGTGACATGTATGTTGTGTCTTTCTGCTCTCTGCCTCAGTTAAGGAATGTTCTGAAAGCTCCCCAACCTCCTACTTCTGGTTTCGTAAGGCACTGGACATCGCCGACTCCATAGATGACTCAGGAGATTTTAACCCCATCATGACTGGTTGTTTACTGGCTGCGTGGGCTATTGTCTGCCTTGCCATGATCAAAGGCATTAAATCCTCAGCAAAGGTATGGTAAAATTCATATGCAGAGACTCTGCGATAATATTTACACGAAAACAGAGAGACTGAGAAAGAGAGAGAGATAAACTGATCGGGAGACAGCGAAAGAGACCAAGAAAGAGACTTTTTTTCTACATACACACCCATAGATAGCTTCCGATATTAACTCCCACTTTTTTATCTTTGTCAAAGCATCCCTGAGTGCCCGTGTTGTGGTCATCTTCTGTATCTCACTCACCGTGCTTTTCTCCTCAGGTGATGTACTTCTCCTCTGTGTTCCCATATGCCGTTCTCTTCATCTTCCTCATCAGAGGCCTGATGCTGGATGGGGCCATTGATGGGATCAAGTACATGTTCTACCCCAAGGTGAGCACAAGACAACAACTCTACTTTATGACTGCATTCCAAATGTGTCACGTCAACAAGCTGGCAGGGATGTAGCTGCCAAGGGCAGCAAGAAGGTAGAGTATGAGAACAACAGAATTTTGTGTACAGTGTAGACCAGAAAAAAAAACTAAATGCTAACTGCTGAGGCCAAAGAAATTTAGTTTTTAGTTTAGGCCACACCAATAAAATTAGTTGGTTCTCGGATTTTTTCAGGAAAAATATGGAGCGAGCGAGCGAAATAAAAATAAAAATAAAAAAATGTTCTGAAGGTAAATTAGCACATTCACAGTCAATGTTCATTAAAGACATTTACTCATGTGTTAAGGAAAAACTAAATGTGGCCTAATTTATAAACTTTACTTTCACTCCTCACAACACACTTTTTGTCATGCAGGTTTTAGGCAATGTACAAATTCATAATTCTGTCATTCTATGTTATGTAAAGGTTTGACGGTTTCATTTATTTAAGAGAATCTAAGGACCAAGCAAGCTGGCATTGAGAATTGGAATTGGAATTGAGGTAGGCCTATGACATATAATGTAGACTACGTCTAGGCTGCTGTAGCCTACGTTCAAACTCATTTTGTCACAGTTCATCACAGGGCAATAGAACGTCAAAATCGCATTGATTCACCAGATAGCAATTAGATAGTGACTAAAACTTCGTGATCAGCGCAACAGAGATGAATCTTCATCAACGTGCAGTCACGTGAATCTGGAAAAGAGACTATTTTTTTTGCATGTGAAAGAGAAGCGTGTGTGTGTGTGTGCGCGCGAGGATGTGAGTGTGTAGGCACATGCTATTCATTTATTTATTGATGGACTTTGAATGGGTTTTTTTCGCCTCTCAATCAATGAAATATCAAACTCACCTCCACAGAGTTGCACGAGCAGACTGCTCTCGGCACCGTGAATACAACTGCGCAAAGTTCTCATCCTCTTTAATTTCAAAGTACTTGTCAAATGTTTGTCTCTTCTGATCAAATGTTCTAATAATTGCAAACTCTGGCCTAGCAGCATCCACCGGCATCTTTCCTCATATCATGTCTCTTGCGCTCTGAAGTGAAAGGCGCGATTTGATTGGTTTTCGACGTCAGGTGAACGCAGCATGCTTTTTTTCACTATTATAGCTATCAGCCACGGTGTTTTTTAGGTTCGTGTGAGTTCGAATTCAATTTTATTTTTATTTCATTTTGCATTTTTTTCAAGCGGCGAATCCGAGAACCAACTAATTTTATTGGTGTGGCCTTAATTCAATTTTATTTGTACAGCAACTTATGCATTAGTCTTGTCTCATGGGGCTTTACAGCAAACAGCACCCATGAGCAACAGGGGAAATTTGTGTTGATTTGTATTAGTCTGCCCATAAGTTTGCATTAGCATTTGACTGACATTGGACAAATTTGCCTGACATTCTAATACCTATCAACAGCACTTAAAGAATTAGGTGACCCGGAAATAAAAAAAACAAATCACTCAACAACAGTAGACCACAGTATGCCAGTCTAAACTTGTGGTTACTTCTTTGTTGATTCAGAGATTCTTGAAACTATTTTAAGGGTGTTATTATTTATTATTATTAATTATTGTTATTATTATTACTATGTTGCTATTGCAAAGGTAATATTTTGAGTAAAGCTGAATATCTGGAAATATCTAGCTCAAAGAATTAGTGGCTGGCTGTCTGACTGAGAGAGTGAGAGTGAGAGTGATTTTCATTGCCCTTGCTGTCTGTCCATTCGTCTGATTCCCTTTGTGCGTCTGCCTCCTTTCTGCAGCTGGAGATCTGGGGGAGGGTCCAGGTGTGGCGGCAGGCTGCCACTCAGGTGTTCTTTGCTCTGGGCCTGGGCTATGGATCTGTGATCGCCTATTCCTCCTACAACCCCGTCCACAACAACTGCCATCGCGATGCCTTCATGGTCTCCGCCATCAACTTCATGACCTCTGTTTTGGCCTCTCTTGTTGTGTTTGTGGTGCTTGGCTTCCGAGCCAAGACCATTGCAATCAGCTGTGTGGAAAGGTAAATGTGTGTGTGTGTGCGTGTCTATGTGTGTGTGTCTTAATGAGAGGGAATGTTTTTGTTAGTTTTTGCGGATATGTAGCCGCCAGTGGTTCTGTGGTAATCCTGTTTCCTGTGCTTATCCCATTTTAGCACATCAGAAACAGTCAGTAAATAATATTAAAGGTCTCATTCCATGGTATTTTCATTAATTTTGTGGTGGTCTTATATGTAATAATATGTAATATGTAATAATGTAATGAGAGTTGGTTTCGACAAAAAATATGCTGTGGTTGTCTTGTTTCAAGCTATTTTAGTTAGGTGAAAACGAGAGCAGGGATAGCTCGAGAGGATTCTTATGAATATTAATGATATGCGAATGTATTGCCTTTGATTGGCTAACAACACTGTGACGCTCCCTCTAGTGGGTCTGTCTGCAGGCAGCCTAACGTTTTCTTGAGGGGGTTAACTGCATAGCTAATGTTCAAATTGACGTAAATTTGTACAGCTTTTCCGATTCGCTCGTTTTTCCCGGCAGTTTTCTATCACAGGCGAATACAGACTACAGGGTAGGAGAGCATTTTGATGTTGAGCATAGAAGTACAACTTGGGCTGACCTATGGTAATGTAAAAACATCAAGTCTTAAACGGTTTATTTTGGAAGGAGACCTTTAAGTCAGTAATATTTGAGCCTTAGTAAAACTTGTATTCCTTTTTTATCTCTACAAGTGTATTTGCAAAGAAGACCTCTGGCCATTTTGTTCAAAAAGACACAACACAGATTGAATAGTAGCCTAAAGCTATAATAAAGCTAACGCTGGCCCCAATTAATTTAACACTCATAAACACATTCTAACATTACATTACACACACAAACACACACACACACACACACACACATACCTGACTTTCAGCACATACATCCCTGACTACTACATGGACTGCCTTGCATCTGTCCACACACACACATAACATTGCTCTCCACTAACCATTAATCCTAAAAACCTGACAACCCAAGCCTTTGTTTGTCCTGCATTCCACCCACCACCTACAGTACATAGACAATACATACATACAGCACACTGCTCTAGCCCCCCCCCCCCCCCCCCCCC